>BLKR01005495.1:0-78995 GCA_011170035.1 Teleogryllus occipitalis
AAATAAATTTTAAAATCTTTCATATAGCACAAAACACAGGGCTTGAATTAAATATTTTAGAAATTGCGAAATGACAAATTTGTTAAACGACCCCACTGAAACATGCTTAAATGAGCAAACAGATGAAAATAATAACTTTATTCTGAATATCTTTATTTCCACTCAACCTAACTTCTGGCTGTTGGGCGACTACATTATGTTCGCGAAGTCGTAGGCTTCCGCGGCCAGAGTCATGTAGATGATCTTGGCTGTCCAGGTGACGCCGCGTCGAAGGCTGTGTTGACGACGTTTCGACCATCTTATCGTGGTCTTCCTCAGGGCTGTTGTGCGCAGGTAGAGCGCCTACCACACCTGCGCACAACAGCCCTGAGGAAGTCCACGATAAGATGGTCGAAACGTCGGCAACACAGCCTTCGACGCGGCGTCACCTGGACAGCCAAGATCATCTACATTATGTTCGCGTTTACATTAAATTTATCTCAATATTCAATTTGTCTACATTATCTAAGTAAGTAGTATATGTATTATTCATTACTTCTATTTAAAATTAATTCAAATGTATGCATTTCTTATTTAATTTCAAAATGTACGTTATATAGATATCATTGTTGTAAAAGACACTGATGAAAGGGAAATTCTCCCCGAAACTACTGTGGACATAGTTTATAATATATTTAATCACATCGTTATGTTGTGGCCAATATTATTTCACTTATTCATCTTCAATATGAACATACTCCTGTTTCATGATTACAACCTCTGTTGTGATTAAGTATTAGCACAATTTTTCATGAATGTATTCTGACTCTGAAAATACGCATCAAACGCGCATCAAATACGCATCACACTTCCTATTTACAACAAAGTAGTGTTTTTTTTGTTGTTTTTTTCCTAGGGCTTTTATCCAGCCGACAGCCGGTTGCCCTTTACGTCCCGAAGGGACGCATATTTGACCATACACTAGACAAACACTCTTGCGGGCTCCTCTGATCTGGGGTCAGGAGAACGTGAGGCCCTCCGCGACAACACAGACAAAATCAAGGGACAAACAGCCATGCCCAAGGCGGAACTCGAACCCGCGACCCTTCGGACCGAAGCGCTGAGTCGGTACTCGCTCTTAGCCACCTCGGCCATCCAGGTCGGCAAAGTAGTGTTTTTAATCTGAAAAATTAACCTTGGGTTGAAGTAAGGAACAGATCCGTTAGATGGAACAGCCGCAGACACGCTGCCACGAGCTCCGATTAAGCTTCGTAGAGCGATGCTTGGAGTTTAGAGTTCAAAATTTTTCCTTTTCTATTTTGAAAAATATCAATTGTAAACAACAAGTTAATTGTTTCAATACCAAGAAAACTCCAACGAAACATTCATGGTCGAAAATGATTCTCTCAGCCACGTAACATTTTCTTCCCCTCTGCTTTGCATTAAGATTCTAGGAGAGTGATGGAAGATCGCTGGGGGACGCCGGCGCTCAACTCACCAAGGTGCGAAAATTGCTCCTGCAGCCCTGCAACAAGACGAAAACAGTGTTACAAACCAAAATAAACAAAAGCGCGCGCGTGCAAACAAGCGAACGCCGTCGCTCAGGCGGCACGCGGCCGACTGACGCAGGTGTAGCGCTGGGTCTCACACCCAATGGAGTGGGGAGACTAGAGAGAGGGGCGTATCCGAATTTGAGCTGATCGCTGACATAGGACATCACCGCTCACAACGATATCGCATTACTCGTTTCTAGAACAACCGTCCAACCTCCATTCGATTATCCGGAGATTGTTTCAGAAAATGGTGTAATGAATGAGATGAAATAAATTATGTCAGTGACAAGATTCTAACCTGTATTCTCGGGATGATTTTCGTAATTAATTAAATATATTGTTTTTGGAATGAATTTTGAACTGATCACGGGAAATGCGGACAGAAAATTTAATGACTAGCCTGGAACTAAAGTGGTTTTTGGTACGAAAAGAAAATGTGACTTAGAGCAATTAAGAATTGTCCAACATTAAAACCATCTGCCAATACTAAAGTGGTACTTTTATTATGCGGCACCTACGACGACAAATGGCATATGCTACTTTAGAATGTATAGATGCTCACCTGTTCAGATCAAATTTGCCATAACCGGGATTTTAGCCAAAATGTTTCATAGACCTCTTAATTCCAGGCCAGCCAAATGTGTTTTTAATCTATATTTACACAAAATATCTTTTTGAACTTCTATTAAATTATTGGGGATGTATTTCCGTGTGCTCTCATTCCACAACTCGGGTAGTCAGAAACGAGCAAAATTTAGAAATCAATGTAAAATTAAATTGCCTATTTGATATCCTATCCAATTTAATATCATGGATCTGTTTGTTAATAAACGATTAGTAATATTAGAATGTCCACACACACAGTACACTATGAGTTGGATCGCACACTTCCGAGGCTGGTCGGAAGTTCTAGCATGCAGTTTTCTTTCAAAACAATGATTTACAATATTTGGAGTATTCCCGAGTTTAACAAGTACAAATAGGATAATTATGTGTATTAGGTAATTTTCATTTGTTTCGTTTATTTTGTGCTAGCTCATATGTTTATTCCTATCATTTGTTTGCAGATTGAATTACACATGATATTTACAAACAAAAATGACTTTAAAAACTACCTGCTATAGCTTCGAAGAGAACGGCATGTCGAGATTTCATCCTTTATTATTGTTTCCAACACCTACATTAACGTTCTTACCAAAACAAAACAAAACAAGCTACGAGCTTGCTTAAATATATAGACGAGATAAAAGGAGGCATCCAGAGACCATAAGTGGAATGTACGATTCTGAAACTTTTAAAATAGTTTTCATTCTTTCGCGAGATTGCATAACACTAACATTGTGCAACTGTATCTCATGCTGTTCCAAAGAGGAAAATTTATGATAGTTACTCGAAAAATTTCCAAGGATGACTCAGCATAACTGATACAAATTCATTCACCGGCATGTTGTGAAGACGCGTCTTTCACTAATATATTGATACACGTAAAATATGAAATACGGAAGAAATGCAGGATGGAAAAAAAATTATTTTTCTACTTCCATTGTATGATTCCCTATTTACATGGCTACAAATCGTTGCCTAATGATTGTCATTATTATACAACTTCATCTCAGACGATATTCAAAATACTGAAGCGCTGTATCGGGACCGTATCAATTATTAAACCGACAAGAAACAAGAGTCTAAACTTTTATGACATTTCTGAAGAAAACAGAATCATAACTTAACACGCGTATTTGAAGTTCGATTTGTGTATGCTTAACAAATGCTACATGGGGCACCTAGGTGACTGTCCGCTAGTTAGCGTTGTCTGAATGCTGCAACATATCCGTTGAATGCAAAAGTTTAATTTATATGTAGTCGTAGAAAAAGTAGTGTGGAAGTCGATGTAATGGATATTAATACTCTCGTATGATATTTGCTTGTATCTTTAATCACTTCACAGCATCATTACTTCATCGTTTATCAGATTTTAGATTATTTAAAGATTAATATTATTTAAAGATTATTATTAGATTTTATAAAGAATTCCGGATAAAATACAAGCAAATATTCTTCATCAGTTCGAAAGCCGATTTATATTTCAGCTATAATGTATTGTAATTCTCAAATCCATAGAAATGAGAAGGCATAGGGGCTGAATAAGTTTCTCAATTGCTGCCTAAAGACCTGTAGTCTAATGAATTTCATGTTTGATGATGTTGAATGACGAGTTGCAACGGCGTACAAATCGTATACATAATACATTAGATTTGAAAACAGTTGAATCTATAAGATATCTGTAATATCTAAGTCTTTTGTTTTTTTAGGACGCAAAACATTGAAAGTTTGGTGAAGGAGTTTGCTACACAAGAGGTTATAATACACCTTCATTTTTAAGATTCAAATTAAGACTTTCATTAGGGAAAATGCTCGTGTTGTTTTCAGGAGTACGTATTTGCGAAAAGACGAACAAATAGGTGTTTTGGCGAAAACAATATCACCCCACTACAAGGCTGCACACGTAAATACGTACGTAGCGGCGTAAGTACAAAAATCTTTTGCGAGTCCTTTCGAGATACGGTGGATACAGCAGCTCCCTCACAGTGTAACAGCATCAGCAATTGAATTGAATTGAATTGAATTGAATTGAATTGAATGTGCCTTATTTTACGTGGCGAGACTCAGGCCATGAGGCCTGCTCTTCCGTCTGACCACGCTAATTTCGCTACTCTCCTTTCCCCAGCCATGGGAGAAAGAAGGTATTACTTGGGCGACGAATTGGCAATGGCGCAGAATTGACGAGCGTTCAATTACCAGAGAAACTGGGATGCTCTACAAGACTACCATTAACCTTTAACAAACAACGGATGGCCAGGGAAAAGAAATATCAAGAATTGTTTCGGAATGTTCCTCTTCAGGTCTAATTGGAGATAATTCGTAATGGGTAGAAATGCAATATACATATATATTAGTATTTCAAGTTTTGCTAAAAGTATTTTTGTGATTGAACACAACCACATTAAGAAGTCAGTAGCTTCGATGGTTTACAATGTAATTGCAATTTGTTGAGCAGTAAGAATTTAATACAAAAAAATTTTCTATGCCTCAGGTATAAAATATCTTCAATGTAGTTTTCGAATAGAGAGTGCCTATTAAATTCGAATTATGAAATAAGTAATTATTTTACTACGCAAATCCTATTACATCTGTTTATTTAAATAGCGCGTGTGTACAGAACCGATTTGAAAAATAAAATAATATTTTCAGTTACAACCACTCTCAAACTAATTGTTAATGAGCACCCTCATAAGAGGAACATGGCAGGAGCGAGCGCAATTGCTATCCATGTCGTGACAACGCCTCGTTGCACGGCGCGTGCTCGCCAGGCCGCGTTCCACATGGTGGTGGCGGCGGCGGCGGCGCCTGGCGTTTGCACATTCCGAGACGCGCGCCCCAAAACGCTCAGAGCTGCCACCTTCCTCGCGACAAATGAAAGGGCGGACGGCCCTCGAGTCGGGGAAAAATAGGAAGACGAAGCGGAAACACACGTTTTGGAAGCTAGCGTGAATTTGGAATGCGGTTTATGGACAGTTTTTGAGAAAAATGCTTCAGAAAGTAACCCAAAATAATGAAGCTATAATATAAACTTTTAATTTTATGGTTACAATAATTTTGGTGATGTCTCCAGGTAGAATCATCGCAACTCATGATCAGATCAGTGCCTGTCGGAGAAAATCTCCAAAAAGGGAGCGAATTCCTCTTTTCCTCACATGAAATATAATTTTATTAAATTCATAACTATATATTCAGTAACGTATAAGAACATTAAAATAGTATTTCATCACAATAAAAGTAATCACATATTGCTTGTTTTATCGAGATGTTAACTTAGTCATTTTTACATTTTTTTAATGTAAAAAGTCGTCCAGGGGGATCAGGGATTGCCACCATTGCCTCTTACATTTGGAGACGTTACTGGGACAGCACTTAAGTACATAGGAATGCATCAAACTTTCAGCTTTTTCAGCGATGGTATTTTTTCGTTTCCTTTACGCCATGCTTTATTGCAGCCAGCGACTATACCCAGACATATTTTTACGCACGCATATGCATCCTTTTTTGGTTCAAAACGCAAATAACTGGGCGCAAAACTACAGGATGAGAAATTTCTATTATTGAAATATAAATGTCTCTCTCAGAACTCATACTCAAGTAATCCTAGTGGTGCACAAAACTCCAATACATGAAGATTCAATCAATACTAGCAAGCAATTTGCTGTCATCCAATGTAGAGTATATGTAATGTGATTTTATAGATTTGTACATTTTCAACGATAATAAAACTCAATATAATGTTGTCTCCTACGTAAGCGTACTAGTGTATGTGCACTTCACGCATTCTCGTTATGTTTCTTCTTAATTTACAAATTCTTGGGTAACACTTCCTCATATGCACAAATTATCAACATTTAATACAACGAAAAAGGTCATTGTAATAAAGTCAAGTAAAATAATGTTATTTAGGGAGTAATTTTATCCATTATCTTAGTACTTTTGAAGAATAAAACTAAAATCAAGGAAGCGATTCTCTATCCAAATCATCACACTGCAGCGATTCTCTATCCAAAGAAATTTCTGTACTTTTCAAAAGAGCATGATTGATAATTCAAGTATCTGTAACAAGAAAGACTGTCATGATAAAATACTCACGAGATGGCTTGCGTCACAAGATTGTCATATATGTCACAAGATTTAAATGTCAGTAACAAGAATCAATGATGGCATTAGGAATTAAATCCTTTAGATTCTTTCACAGAACTCTCACAAGTTAACGTTTCTTATTTAGAAAAACATCAATACACACAGAAAGTGCCATTGTCTGGGGAAACTTGCAGTAGTACTCCATCCTACTAACTGGCCAAGGAAGTCTTCCATTGCAATTACGGTGTAGGATTCTTGAGTTCTATAAAATGCAATGTTTTGAGGCACTGATTCTTCTTTCTAAGTTCTATTACGATTCTCATTCGATTAGTGCAACAGCCAACCTTTACTTTCGCGGTCGCCTCGTCGCTCTTACTCCGCAGCAGTACGTCGTGGTGCGTGAAATACCTTCTAAGCCTTTACTTTCACCTTGGTACGATTCGTTAGACGTTTCTATTGCTGGTGGCGAAGAGAAAAGAAATATACGTGCCAGATATTCCCAATGACAATCTGATTGTGTGAGTAATTATTTTTTAAAAAGTGTCCAATAAAAGACATTTTAATTATCAAAGGGGATGAAAACTTCCCAACAGCTTTCTTAATTCAATTTGATGACCGTAGGCTATTTTTCTGCTGTCGAAATTCACAGGGAATGTATTATTGACGCAGATATTGGTGTACGTATCTCAGAAAAAATATTTTCATAAAAATAATTAAACAGAAACGAATGAAAGATACAGAATGATGGAGAGAGGCGGAACCTTCTTAGTTTGAGAGCGAGGATGATTATTATTTTGAAACTGCATTTCAGTTTATACTAGTTACAATGCATTCATTTATGGTAAATAGAGAAAGTAGAACAACTAAGAAATAGTACATACAATTTGGAGTTATTGCGTAGTGTACAAATACAAATAGTTCGTATTAATAGGAACTGTTCGAACTCCTCGCACTTTGTAAAAACAGATTTATTAGACCTCAGAGATTAAATTGCACCTTGAATCACGTACTCAATTATTCTATCTAGATTTAAAGATTCACGTAGTTGCTGATCACCCAGGAATTCTGAATAACTAGTGAATCTAGAAGAGCCGAACTCCCAAAAATGCCGCCCTTGGAACCCGAAATCAGGGTTTTAAAGGACTAGGACGCATCTTCTTGAATTGCGCTCGAAGGTAACGTCCGTTGCAGCACAACGTTCATAACTTGTGCCGAGTTGCACGAGTGTCTACCAAATCCTTCAGAGTATAATCTAAAAAACTAAAAAACAAAAATATCATTTCATTTTTCGTCTTAATTGTATTTGGTGCTCCTCTATCCAGCAACAACACATTCACGGGTTTTACATCTTGAAATTGTAGGAAGGGGATACAAAGAAAATAGAACTTTTTAGGCCGGAATAAAAACTTTACAAAATGCATAATTTAAGGAAGCTAATGACAATAGATGTAAGTTTCAATAACAACAGACGTAGGATTAATAATATAAATAATATATAATATTCATAAATTATCCTTTAAGTCTTTTTTTTGTTTTAATGGTAAAAAATGTGTGGCTGAATGCCAAAGTCCTCTTCAGAAGAACTGGAGAGGAAATTTAATAATTCATTGCTTTACATACACCAATTAACTGAAGAATTCGTGTGAAAATCGTGAAAATTATAGTTTTATGATACTATAATTTTTGGGACCTTCCATATCAACCAGTGTAATAATTAGTCACTTTACTACCCATAGTTTACCCAGTTGTTATATTTATATTTCCCAATTAATCGCACTGTTTATCCAAGTTATTCATTTGCTTATAACTCGAAAGCGTTTCCTTAAGTTTTGTGTTTTACATCCAAATCCTTCTATTAGAATTTTTTCCGAAGACATGGCGCTACAGAGGCGGACAGGTGGAAAATGTCGTACTCGGATGGAGAAACGTTCATTTGATATTAGCAATGAAGAGTATCTCTATGAATTGCTCAGTTAAACACAGTCGACCGTTTTTAGAACATGACTGCAACACGTCAAAGTTTTCTTGGTATGGAATTGCGACAGACTGAAACGTCCTTTATAACCACTTTTGTGGTAGTGAAATGTATTGAGAGTTGTAAAATGCGTGGGTGCCAACAGTCTACAGGAAACACGAAGTACGTCTTTCCTCCATGGCAGAAGGCAAATAACCATACAACAACACGTGTTATGGTACCTTATCTTTCCTTTACGCCGACACGCCTCCAACACCAAGTGACACGGCCCCTCAAGGCCCGCTGCGGGTGGTTCATCACGTGATTGTGAGAGGGGACTTGGGGTGGTGATAAACCATCGGCTAGCAATTTGTACGAAGTACCAACAAAACAATGCAGGTCAAAACCAGATGGCCCAATAAAGGGCTTCTGTGTTGAAGCTAGTATGCGGGGCGTTCAGGGGGAGACAAGGGAGACTGCCAAATGGGTAGGAGGTAATGGACCCAGAGCAACTAAGAGCAAAGGGTTCAGACTTCTGGATATCTTGATACACAGTGACCGACCAATTTCGAATAAAATTCCCTAACATTTCTCAGAGTTTAATAAACTTTCATGACATTTCATGACAAGAATTAAGATACCATATCATTCCTTACGACAGTGATTTTACTATTCAAATTAATTGTTGGAATGCCTAAAGAAGTCGGGTGCATTGTGTAAATAGAAAACACAGGCAGAAGATGTCTCTCTCGTGTTGCTTTACCTCATTATGTTCCTTCCAAAATATCAACATTCGATTCGAATATACGTTGTACTGAAAAAATGTACCTTAAAAAATTCCTGCTAATTCCAAAATCAATGCATCCATTATCAAATTATGGGACTTTCACACAAATCTCCGAGTTTCATTGTCTCCTGTCCACCTATCTGTATTACTTACTTCCATTCCGCGCAGAAATTGAAAGAAAACTACACACCTTCGGCCATGCAAGAGGGGTCAATGATTTCTTTAAGCACACAGGAACTCGGGAGAAATACAATAATAACGAAACAGTTACGATTGTAGGAAAAAGAAAATTTTTAATTCCGTTAATCTGCCAATTCTCCTGCTCATTGCCTCATTGCTTACGACACAGCTGACGTCATGCAACAGCAAGGTCCCCAAGGAAAAGGCCGCTCGCCATTAAATAGTTGCTATTCACGTGTTGCATTACAGAATAGTAACTTGTTTGTTGTTCTTGGATTATAAAGAAATGTTGTACTGTACGAAATATGTACACTATATTTTGTTATTGCAGTATTCGCGGAGACTGTTTCGTTAAAACATTTAGTTCATTGCAGGGTTATACAACAGTATTTTATTTGTTGCTCCTGAGCAGTGTGCATGTTACTTTATTAAAAACCATTTTGTGTGATTTTCGTCGGAGGCATTTTGACCTAGTATCGAGAAAGTAGAGAGAACGTTACATAATGCTGAGCGTAAAAACTGCGATTTTTCGACAGAAAAAACTCCTATTACCAGACCCTGGTAACGAAGAAATTGGATAAATCTGGTTTCTTTCTGTAATAAATTACTCCCTCTATGACGTTGTGGAGTCAAAATCTATATTTTGTGGTTCTTAATACCGAAAAATCGGCTGACAGCAAAACGTCCGTCAGTCTGTGTTACCAACGCAAGCACCTAAACAGTTCAGGCGATTTTCTCTAAATCGATCTGAACGAACCCCCCATCGATACGACCAAACTCAAAACCCTTGTGAGTTTAAAAAGGATATTTTCATTTTGGGGGTACTTTACAAGAAACCTCAATAACATTTTCAATTTTCCTCAAAAATGACTCCAAATTTGATTTACTTTTGTCCTCGTATAGCATAAATCATGCTTGAAGAAATAGCGCGGGCCTCATTTTCGGTGAAATCTTTGATTTTTCGAAAGTTTCCCGTAATTTTTTCAAATTTTTGAAATTCAAAGTTCGAATTCCCCGCATTTCTTTTGCTAGAAGCTTTCAGGAGTTGTCAAGCAATGCAACAATCGCAACGCGTCCCGGCAATTTGAAATTATCAGAAAAAGTTGTCATTGTTGGGCGGTGATACCGAGTGTGATAACGGAATTTTGGATTGTCGAATTTGTGTTCATGTATTTAGCTTTTAATAACTTAATTTTTCGTGCCTAATGCGGTACGATTGATAATAAATTTTACAAGTGGTGGCTGAGATGTATTAATATTGACACAAATTGCGGTATTATAATTTAACGCAACCATTACTGATGCGAGAAAGTACGTGCTGTTGTAGCACCACTATTCTCACTATGTCACATTGCTTGCGAGTGGTTTCGCAAACCATCTACGCGTCTACATTTTCCCCACTAAGAGATGTAACACGCACATAGTAACCGATGCAACCACCCATAAGTCATAAGCGGATGCGTATGTTTGACAAATAGCTACAAAAGCCCAGTCGACAAGAACATTTCCTTCTTTACACCCGTGTCTTGGCTTACGCTCGACAGGATTTCCAGCTGTGTTGACTAGGAGTTTCATATTCATTTACGTTAATGTCACGTCAAGCGACAATGGGAAACCAATGGATGCTTTGGTACTTTGACGGTTAAGAAAATCGTAAATTTTACTCATATTCACATGAACTCGTTACTTTGCGTTAAGTGTTTAAGAAACTTAACTGCTCAGTTTCGTTTCTTTCATCGCAACACAAATTGAAGTATGTTCGGCTAACGGAAATAGTATAATAATAATAATAATAATAATAATAATAATAATAATAATAATAATAATAATAATAATAATAATAAATAATAGTAATAAATAATAGTAATAATAATAGTAATAATAATAATTATTATTATTCTCAAAATATCCCAAAATGATAAATGCCAAAATGATCTGCCAGGAACAAATAGAAACCATTGATCATATTGTCTCGTCTTGTCCAATTCCAGCAAAAAATGAATACATGGGAAGACAGACGATAAAGTATGTAGTTACCTCCACTGGCAGATCTGCAACGCTCTCGGGGTTTCATACTCATAATCCTGCATGAATTCAAAACAGAACTAGTGGGAATACGCGGCAGACCGAAAGTTTTCCTCCTCTCAGTTTTATTACACAACAATTACTTAGATTTTTAAAAAAGATCCAGATATCGTTTAAATATCTACAATTAAATGAAGTTAAGAAAAAAAACATCCAACCACGAGAATCATTAGCTCAAAGGTTGAAAATTCATTTCGAATGTTGGGACGTATCTTAAAATTTCGAGCAGCAAGGATGTACAGCGAAAAGTCGGTAAGTGTGGAATATGGCTGGAGAAGAGTTCGAAAAGTTCTACGTATTCACTATATGGAAAACAGACAATTCTTTCATGTCGTTCAGTATTAAGTCTCGAAGACTAATGAAATGAGGGAAGTATAAAAATTGTAGAACAATACATTCACTATTCACAAAGAGTTGAACATATTTCAGGAAATGTAATTGAAATGTTTTATATTTATCAAGATATGTACATGTCTGTTGAAGGGAACTATGGTAAATAATTCGAATTGCTTTCTTAAATTAAAAACGTAATTCATCACATATTATAACCACTGATTTTTTGTGAAAGTACACATGTGACGATTGCTGGACATTGCGTTACGTCATCACCAATCTTTGTATTGGAAAACAATCAATTTTTGAACTTAATAAATTCCTTTTCTTCGATTCGCAGACTCTAACATCATGCACATGTTTGCTCCCTGCATAAGGCCTTCTGGAAGAAGTTCTTGGCACAACCAAGCGGCGCTTTCAATAATTGACTGCAGTTCATTCAGTAACTGACTGCGTTCATTCAAGTAATGTTACTATTTTATTAAAATTTAGAGTATATACTATAAAACCAGTCAACAATAGCAGGCGATAAGACGTCTTGGGCCCACTACCTTTTATTTAAAGCAAAAATCACGAAATTTGGTTGAGTAGAAAGTTGAAACTTCTTTTTAAAAGAAAATCCTTGGTGTTTTAAATATGAAGATTGTTTGCCTAAATGTCAGAGGTTTTACTGAAAATCAGATTTATACCATACTTATATGTGCACTTCCTTCCATTCATGTAACAAATTTCAAGACAAAATGTTCAGCCATTTTCCAGAAAGTTTTTAAAAAAGCACTTGGGCTTCATGTAAAGAAATCTCTCAAAATTAAATATCTGAATGATCTACGGAACGGCAAAAATAACTCTTAATCCTGACGTGTTTACCAAGTTTCAGCTCAAAAGCTTCTAATCTGACAGAGTTACGAGTGTAACACATACATTCATCCCTCTGTCCATACAGACATCACTTCTGGATGCAAAATTGTATCTCCTCTCCATCTGCCCGAATCTTAACCATTTTTGGAACGGCGCTAACAAATCTTAATCCTGACGTGCAGGCAGAGTTAAAAATGACAGTAACTCCTGACGTGTAGGCAGAGTTAAAAATGACAGTAACTCCTGACGTGTAGGCAGAGTTAAAAATGACAGTAACTCCTGACGTGTAGGCAGAGTTAAAAATGACCGTAAATACTGAAACAGAAAATGACAGAACTCCTGACGGTACGTGTAGGCAGAGTTAAAAATGACAGTAACTCCTGACGTGTAGGCAGAGTTAAAAATGACAGTAACTCCTGACGTGTAGGCACAGTTAAAAATGACTGATTTTACGACAGAAAATTCGAGATCGCATCATAAGGTGATTCCAATACTTTTTGTCCTTATACTATAGAATAGTAGGGAAAAGTAAAAATAATCTAAATTCTCTTACCTACTATATGCCTCCTTCAAAGCAAGTACGATTCCATGTAAGGGGGATATCTTGAAATTAATGTTTAAGATATGTCAAACCTTAAATGACTGACGTCATAGCAGGAGACCTACCTTAACTGACCAGGAAAATTATATTTTCTTCGGGAACATTCTTAGAGCAGTGTCGTAAACATGCTTGATAGAATGGAAGTTATTAAAATAACAATGAAAATACTCTTTCACTTTAAACCATTTTCGATCATTATGAGTTTTAATAGATTGACAAGTATTTATTTAAATTTTATAAAAGTGTTTCTAATTTGATCGAATGGATGGCCATTATTTCTTAATAAAGCTGTGACTGATGGCTGATGTTAAGGCAACAAAATTTTTAGGTCTCTCAATTCAATCAAACCTTAAATGGAACGTCCATTAAATGAATTGAACACAAAATTAAGTTTATTATTCGGAATTCATGCGTTCAGAATTCATGCAAATTCAGTCAGCCTTCATTCTGCTCGTTGTGTATATTTCGCGAATGTTCATTCCCGCCTGAGATATGGCATAATACTCTGGGGAAATACATCTTATAGCTCCCAGACTTTTAGATTACAAAAACGAAGTGTACGAATAATAACCAAATCCCACCCACGTGATTCATGTAAGCCTCTTTTCATTAATCTAGGAATTTTACCATTACCATGACTGTTGATTTACAAATCAGTGATTTTTGTCAAAAATGACTTGCTTAAGGGCGGGAATATATTTTCAGAAAACGCCGATGTCTATTTCTATAACACTCGACGTATAAATCATATTCATCTGGTGACAGTATGAACAGCTCATTACAAAAAATTCACACACAATTCATGTACATTATTTTACAACACTTTGCCAGATGACATTAAACGATTAAATTCGATAGAAAAGTTTAAATCCAAAGTGAAATCGTTTCTGCTGCATAACTGTTTCTATACAATTAGAGACTATACTGAGCATCGCAAGGAAAGTAACATTAATTTTAACAGTGATATTTAATGTATTCTTTACCATTAGACAGTATAATTCGAAACAATATGTAACAAGTATTGTATCGCAGATTCTGGGTCAATGACCCCAATCTCGATCAGGTTTTTCGTCCAGTTTCCCTGATCCATTGAACAAATGCTGAGATGGCCCCTTGTTTTGCTTCTGGACATAAATGTAACTTCATTATCTGTGCACGTCTTCTAGAATTCAGTGGGAAATATAGTTATTTAAATGATCGTTTCCATGTTGTCGCGGCAGGAAGTATTATTCCTTGACGAAGGACATCATGGATAAGAGCCCAAAATTTAATGCTTATTTATCTTTGAAAATAGATTTTATTACATGGGAGCGGTTTTTTTTTACATTCAAAATTCAAGTAGTTATGACTTAGTGTAGGGATCACAGAATTTTGGAAATGTGTACAGACTCCACTTCTCCCCATAGCACGTCATACGCAGTTTTTACTGTTTTTTTATGTAAATTAAATGAAATAAGCAACCCTTAACGATAGCATCCTCTACGAAACGAACATCGCTTTGGAGCAGGGAGCAGCGCGGCGGGCGTCGATTTCTCCGAGAGGTGGAAGTGCGGTGCTGCCAAAGCGACCGCAGCCCTGGCGGCGCGCGGTCCCCGCTGCCCGCTCCCCGCTGCCCGCTCCCCGCTCCCCGCTCCCCCGCGGCCTCTTCCCCGAAGGACCTGCCTGCGTCTGCGCCCACGTTACCTAATGTGCGTTCAACCCACGCGATTCAAGGAAAGCACCTGCGATAATCTATGCATCTACAGACCTTTCCTAACGCGTTCGGAGAAGTTCCGTTATTCGGCGAAGGAACTGTGGGCACATGGGCTCACCACTTTCAAAAATGCAGGCCATCGATGGCGATTAGGGGTACTTTCATTATAACTTACGCAGATTCTTCACGTTTTCTTGTGCGTGGAAATTATTGTTGTTATGGAGAAAAGAAAACAACAATGATACTAATCTACTCTGGTTCAGGCTCAATGAAACTAATAACTCTGAACTTTTTATTAGTTGAAATGTCAGAATTTCATAATTTCTTGGCTATTTTTTCATGACCCTTCTTTAACCAGCTAGACAAATGAATCTTGCGTGAAACAACACTAATATATGGTTCTAGAAATGCTTTGGATTGAGTTCCGGAGTGAAAATGCAGGATCAACTTTGAGATTTACTTCATGTACTGAATGTAACATTTTCGAAACTCCCAATTGCAATAATTTGTATTCTAATTCCTAGAGTGTTCTGACGAGCGTAGAGCACGGAAGTGTGAGGATTTTCTTCAAGAATATAATTAGACATGAGGGAGGACGAAAATGGAATTTGAATTGAACGCAAATTCTTCTGATGAGCAGGATTAAATGGGGAAAAATAGGATGATACATGACAAAAATGAATATGAAACAATGTAATATTTATGTAACGATCCTAACTTGCGTAGGAAATCATGGAGTCAAGAATAGACCCGGACATTACAATTTTCTGAACCTCGGACACATCCCGGATATGACGTACGAGCACTTCCGTCAGTAGCCTACTCTCCCACAATGCCATGGCGTGCTATTGCTCACTAGACTCCAAGCTTGAATCGGGTTCCGAACCGACTCGCCATTCACCCTTTCACGGACCGACCGCGTCATCGAGTCCGCCATGCCAAGCTTCCGCAATAGCGCACATTCCAATATTCCTCAAAAAATTTCCTCTCTTTAGTTGTTGTTCTTGTCACGACTTCAGTTATCGCAATTGGGTGGAATAATATTATCTGAATGGGGTAATGTGCTTGCGACATTTGACAGTTTACTCCGATAACTAACTCACTCTTTAAGTATAACAAACGATGACATTGGCACCATTGTTCTCTGTTTCTTTGATGCCCGAAGCTGCCAACAAATGAAACTCATTATTGGTTGTTTTATAGCACAATCAATTGTGTCGTAATAATTTAAAAATACAGATGAATACATCGTTCTTTCTGCTTTAATTTACTAGTATATATTTTGAAATTTACGTGGAAAGATGAATTATACTTTATCTTGGATCAGTCCCGGTTTATTCTAGTAGCTAATGTAGTACGTGCTACGGGCTCAGCGATTTTGGGGCACCTTACTTTTTTTTTAAGGCACAGCATTTAAAAACGTCTCATCAGTGAAGAAGAAAAAGTTTTGCTGTTAAGAATTTTGTGAACCTACTGAAAAAGAACTGAAACAAAAGTTTACTGACTAACGACATTGTTTTAGTTTTAAAATGCAACCGTTTGAAATTTATTTGTTTGTTTGTTTGGATATATTGTCACTGCAAAAAGTACAATTAAAAAAGAATCAGCTGATTGTCTTGTGTTCCGATTTATCGCGTAAATGTTTCTTTAAGTATAGAAGCTTTATCCGCCAGATTTCAATTACGATACCGAATTTATCACCATCACTCTTCATGCAATCACATATCAATGTGTGATTTATGTACTTATAATAATGACCGATCAGCTGTTACCTGTATTGATTTAATTTACATGTACTAATTAAATCAGTACGCGTGAATTAACTATGGAAGTATCACAATTTAATGTTTTAAAATATGAAAATTGCTTTTTGACTCTTTTAAAATGTACGCGCTCATGTGATGTCAAGTTCGACGTCGATGCCACGAGAGGTGTCACTATTTCCATGCCCGGAGAGTTCTACTCGCGCAACTTTTCTTGAACGATGAATTGAAGAAATGCAGGCGGAGTGGGGGTATTAGTTACAAAGAGTACAGTAATGCCAACCTCTGAAAAATCGAAGTCAAACCCGCTACGTATACTCCAGGTCATCGCTCTGAGTAAGCAAAAGCAAGGATGCTAGATAGAAGTTTTAGGTGCGTCCTTTGAAGGACCTGGGCCTATTTCAGCCATTTCTTTAGGTAATGGTAATAAAGCTGGACAGAAGTTCTCGACTATGAAAGCAACTAGCTTTGGCTGGCTTATGTTTTGCTCCAACGAAGTTTTAATGCTTGGAATGTCATGAGTGATCGCTGTGAGCTCTTGTCTTCAACTGTTCATTGCTCAAGGGAGGGGGAAGCAAGGTCTTCGTTCAAGAAAAGTTGCGCGAGTAGTACATTCCATGTATAGAACGATGGGCGATCTCCCGGCCGCAGGGAAAAGAGCAGTGATACCAAAACCAACAGGTAAAACGCAACCAACAGGTAAATCGGCTGCGCCGCCTTCACCAGATGGCGTTCGCTTAGATGAGGGGCTCTCGGGAAGACTGCATCTACACCTTGACGCAACGCGTCTCCAAGCCCCTTAAGGGGCATTGAGCGCCTTGCACTGGGGAGTAATGCAATGGGGAGACATCCTCCATTAATGTGCTTTATTTCTGGAGTAATCCTCCGTTACAATAATCTCAAGACAAGTCTCGTCACGTCGTAGTCAGTCAGTGCCTTTTATCCCTTCGGCCAGGGGCTCGACGACGTTAGATCCCGGGGTTCCTGGGCGGTCACCCAACCAAGAACCCGCGAGTCTCGGATTCGCTTAACCTTCGTGACTTCACGGAGCGTAGTAAACGAATTCGGCTAGTGCCGCCGACTGCTGGTGCTGTTCAGGACAACGGCAAAGAACACGCATTAACTACGGTCGGGCATCAACCGACTCGCCCTGCCATCTACAACTTTGTACACGCCGCAAAACTAAATTCATCAGCAAAACAGAACTCTTGGCTGGGCTATAGACCCCAAAATTCTGATTGAAGTTGTCGCAGGGGGTGTTAGCACAAAACCACCCACGCCCCGATAACGGAATATCACCCACGTTATCGCTAGATGTGCCACTCACTCGCCGCTGGGCCAGCTCCGCCGAAACGACATTGTACGTGAAAGTTATGGCGAATAGGAGGACATCCGTTTTTATACATGAAAATAATGGACTTTCACATACCTAGGAGCTTTACGAAGAATACTTACGTATTTGTATTGTTTTACATGCGTATTCTGTATGCAGTACCATTTTCACACACTATACGCAACTCGCGCGTAGAATAATCTTGTTTTATCGAAACTACTAGTTCAGATTTCCCCACATCGTCTCTAAGAGTTTCAAATTTCCACAAATCTAGACCACAAAAGACACACTTGGGGAATCACTCAGTTTCACTCTCATTCACACAAACAGAACACTTTTCACGGACAGGATCCACTCTAATGGTGTGAAAGGCAGATACTTTCTCAGAAATAACATTTGAAAACATCTGGAATACAACAATGATAGTACCTTAAAATAACAGGTACAAAAATGGGAATTACCTATTACTACAAGAAACAATGTTTGTCTGATACAAATGACGCCATATATATATATATATATATATATATATATATATATATATATATATATATATATATATATATATATATACTTATAAATTCGTATGTATAAGTATCATAGAAGTACACTAATGTCCCACTGACGTACTGCTAATCGAATTGTCTTCAGTGTTTTCAGCAATAAAGGAACAATCATACACAGCCCAGCAATTACATTTCACGATTTTCAACAAATCACTTCTTTGTGAACACATCTCATAAAATGTGACATCTCAACCCGAATGTCCTCCCTTCCAATCGTCATTCTCGTTTATTAACACGCCGTGTCATATCTCCATGTGCCCATAAAACCGTTGCACACGGGCCTCGACACTTTACGATGGCGATGTACAGCAACGGCGTTGGGCGGGGCGGGTGATGGCGAGGGGGGGGGGGGCGAGAGGGGCAGTGGCCGCAGTGAGGGGCTCCCGCCGCCGAGCCTTGAACCCCAATATCCTGCGCAGCCGCCAATCGCCGCCTCGAGCCGGTTCAAACGCCCTGCCGCCAGCTCCACCGGCTCCTCGATCGGC
This sequence comes from Teleogryllus occipitalis, assembly GCA_011170035.1. Lineage (NCBI taxonomy): Eukaryota > Metazoa > Arthropoda > Insecta > Orthoptera > Gryllidae > Teleogryllus > Teleogryllus occipitalis. The sequence continues at coordinate 18,857 of BLKR01005495.1, forward strand.
CCACGTCCATCGCAGCGCACGCGATCGCCGACGCCGCGCCGTGATTGAAGGCGGGTGGCGGCGGGCCCTCTCAGAGGGTGGGCAGGCCCCATTGGAAATAACCGGTAAGGATGGTAAAGATAATGAATGTGAAACGGACAGAGGCGGAACCAGCCGATCATTTGGGGAGGGGCCATCGTAGATCTTTTAAAAATAATACACATATTTGTTATAACGTTGTATATTGTATGTGTGTGTGTGTAGGTGTGTGCGGGTGTGTAAAAATGTATGTAAATAATGTACAAATAAATATTTAAATCAATTTTGCCAAATAAAGGAAGGTAAACGAAAACTAGGCCTCGGAGGGGGGCATGGCCCCCCTGTGGATCCGCCAGTGGAAACGGAATAGTAAGATTGATTGATTGATTGATTTTTTCGTGTTTCCGGGCGCGTCAACTGCTTTGGTCATTATTCCCATTAGTGTAGTGCATGTTTTTCTCTCTCGGGAGACGGCGATGATCTTCCCCCGCTGGATGGCGAGATCCGGCGCCGACCTACCGTCGGCTAGTGGGGTTTCCCCCTAACCAGGACTCTCCCACCAGCGGGGCACCGCCCCAGCCGGGACAAGGTCTAAGCTCCCGACCGGTCTCCCGGAATATGTGGTAGTGTAGTGTATGTTAGTGTAAGTGTGTGTGTGTGTGTAAGGGGAGAGGAAGGAAAGATCGCGCGCGGTCCGTGGCCCGTTTGGTAGGGTACTGCTCCGGCATTCGCCTGGTGTTGATCGGAGAAACCACGGAAAACTACCGATCAGAGAAGCATTCCGCTAGAATTCTCCTCCAGACAGCGACTGAATTCGACCTAGCTGAAAAGCTAGTGTCGAAAATCCTGCCGCCGTCAGGACTCGAACCTAGGACCTCCCGGTCAGAGGCGCTGCAGTGACATCAGTTGATGCACTGAGCTACCGCTCCCGGTGCTACCGAGCGATTTAATATAGATTTCAACAAAACAGATTATACGGAATTTTGAAAAATGTATGTCACTGAAAAAGAATGTCTCCTATAATTATTTTTAATATAATTTATCTTGACAGGTTTTCGTTCTCGTAATTTTCTCGAGCGACCGCCGGTAGCCATGGCAGCCCCAGCAATGCACGAGGGTGGCCGTGGTGTGAACGAACACGCGGAGATCGTCCACAATGGTAATGGTAGAAGCACCTCTGCCCCAGGGACATTTCGCAGACTGAGGTGGGGGCTGCGGCGTCGCCGAACGACATAAAATGCGCACAAGAGTGAAATTCGATTCAGCGGCTATCAGCGGAACGTATCACGTTGTCCGCCACGCTCCTGGCGAAAGGGAAACCCGGAGACAGGGTCATTGCTTCTGCGCTCCACGCACACAGTGAGCTGAGGAGCGTGCTCGAAAAGCTCAGCGCGCGAGACGGAGAAGTATCAAACTGGACGCGGTGGACACAAAGGATCAGCTGCCCCAGATATCCTCAAGTTTAGTCGCTATTCTTGACGGCATGTTGAGAGTACGGTATACATTTAATTCTTAATTAAGAGGTGTAGATATCGAATTCTGTTTTTACTGCGGAGTATATTGAATTTTGAAACGCCATTACGATACAACTGTACTTGAGAACGAAATCTTCGTATTATTTGTTCATAAACTGTCGTGGTCGACATCACTAATACATTAAGAAATTGTTGAAATTAATGCATTTTTACATCAGCGTCAATCGTTTTATTTATGATATTTTTTATCTGAATATTGCATTTTTCAGGTGATGTCAACATGTTTAGGGTAGATTTTGTATTTGATATTTACGAAAATTAAAATAGAATTATAAAATGTTTCAAACAATTTACTTTTTTGCTGTGTTGAACAGACTACTCTTATTATAAGATATGTGGTGAGCTTTAATATTCAATAGAACAACGTTTCGAACTTCTGAATGAAATTCGAAACTAATAAGCAGTTAAAATTTAAGAAATATTTACTTGTTATATTACAACTAGCCATTCGAAATGGAAAACGTTTACTCACAAAGTAGATCGTGAGTTCTTCCCACTATGTACGACACAGGATCAGGCACGAACACTAAGTTTCTATACACAAGGTCGGTATTTATTTAGTGTTAGTCTGAAATCATGGGTTTCAATTCGTAGGCATGACAGTACGTCAGAATTTCCATGACGTGTTTAAAACAAACATTGACAACAGTGTCAAACTAAGAGTTCTTTGGCGAAGAAATGTCTCACCAGTACATAGCTGTACTCGTTCAGGTGTGGCCTATTCGTCACGAAGTGTGAATTATGAGTCGCAAAGTTTTGATTCACACGACTCTCTTCGGCACACTTTCGTGTTGACCGATATTCACGTCCGGAGATGGAGAGGCGTCTGACATTCAGGTCATAATGGTTTTTTCTTTGTCTCATTATCTGGTCCGGAAATTTCGTGTATCCGCTCAACAAACCTGTTCAGTACCACTTACTATAATCAAGTTTGATATCGCCACACAAACCCAAACCGCCTTATCTCTACGTAAGCTATTCGTCACATTCTTGCCTCTCTAACAGTAGTATATTTAGTCTGAAGAGAATGAATCAATGGGTCAGAATTTTCTCAATCAAACGAAACAATGGACACGCGGCGATAACGATTGGCTTGCAATACTCCACGAGGCCCGAACGGTGACCTCGACATCACAAATGGCGACTGCTAGCAACTGTTGTTATTGCCTACCTATGAGAAATTATGGTTGAACTAAAATAACAAAATACTCATAGTTGCAGTTTTAGCAACAGTCATCGACGTATTTTCTCCAGATAAAAGATTATTAGTCAGGGTTACGGTCAAGTTAAAGTGTGTTCTGCTTTATCAGTAAAGTCAAACAATAACCGGCCTAGCCCTGCTTTCGGTTCATGACTATTACACGGAAACTCCAATCATTCTGACAAGTAGTAATTCGAATAAGTTAAAAAAAAAATGTCTTTCCCCTGGAATATAAACGAACTAATTTGTCTTAGTATATTACTCTATTTGATTCACCCATTACTCTATATGAGTCACACGTGTACACGTTATTTCAAGAGTTATTGTCGTCGTAATACCATTTTAATTCTCAAGGTTTAGTCAAAAATCACCAAATGAGTTCGGGTTAAAAGTAGAACCAAAGCGATTACAAATATATCTGGTTGAAATGTTTTTTTATTTGTGCATTCCACCTTAATATATAAGAGCCTTTATGTAATGTACTACAATCGAAAAAGGAGCTACTACATACTATTAGGAACAGTGAAGGAACCTTGTCATCCTTTCTCTCCGCGTAATGGTCAACGGACTGTGAGTTCATAAATAAAACCGCTTTCTTTTCCAGATTTTCTAATATCAACATATTAATTGAGAAGAAATCATCTGTCGTTTAATATTTTTTTGTAACATTTTTATTTCTATTTGAAACTTAACATCTCTGTAGAATAAAAGATGGAATAATTACTTGATGAATTTAAAATGATTGGTTGAGTGATTAGTAATTCCGGTCGCGTCAACTGCGAACGTGCTGGGCGGCTATGGCCTATTTCCGTAAGTGTGGTGTATGTTTTTTTTCGTGAAGTAGTAGTGATCTCTTGCTGTCTGTTAAGATCCGGCGCCGACTTAAGTCGTCTTACGGGCGTTTTCCCCAATCAGGTACTTCCCACCAGTGTGGCAAAGTCCCAGGCGGGACAAGCTCTAGCCTCCTGACCGCTCTCCCAGCAAGTGTGATAGTGTAATGCAAGTGAGTGAAAGAGTGTATACGTAAGGGGGTGAGGATAGGAAGAGGAAGGAAAGATCGCGCGCGGTCCGTGGCTCGTTGTTAGAGTACTGCTCGGGCATTTACATAATGTTGATCGGAGAAACAACAGGAAAACTACCGACTAGACCAGCCGACTTTGAACTACCTATCTAAGTAGAGCCGAGAATCCTGCCACCCTCGGAACATGAATCTTAGGAATTCCCGGTCTGAGGCACTGCAGTACATCTGTTAATACCTTGAGCCACTTAACTCGGTTTGATGAATTTAAAGAATTCGTTATTAAATGAGGGATGTAGGTAATTAAATTATGGATTAAGTAGTTACAATTCCAAACGAGAGATAATCATTCATCCCGGAATCGATTGATAGAATTGACAGAATACTAATACTAATACTAATACTACTACTACTACTAATAATAATAATAATAATAATAATAATAATAATAATAATAATAATAATAATAATAATAAGGTTATGTATGTATGTTGGTTGTAAGGTTGTAAGGTATGTAAGGTTGAAATAGTGCCAATAATCATCTCAGCCACAGGAGTGGTGACAGACCGATTTTCTTCAGGTCTTACAAAAATAGGATTATCAAAAGGAATCTGCATAACCATTCAAAAAGCTTTAATCCTACAGACTTGCCATATTGTGCGAAAATTCTTAAATTGAACGACGGACAAAGATGAATTTCTTCTCCGTCTTTCCTCAGATCTGTCATTACCAGTTGCATTTGCTAGAGCCTAAGTCGTATGAATAGATGAATGGTTCTCAATGCTTACTGAGAAAAGTACAGAAAAATATAATAATAATAATAATAATAATAATAATAATAATTATTATTATTATTATTATTTTCTTTATTGCGAATATCCCCTATAAGAAAACACATTACATATCTAATCACAAATATGCGAGTCTCAATGACAATATCAATATCAAAGATTGCGATTGGGGATTGCGACATTGTATCGCAAGGGAGTATTAACATTGTGCACCAGAGGCCACGTGTGCCCTTCGTCGCGCGCAGAAGGGAGCCCGGCCCGGGGCGGTTCCTTCACAGAATGGAAACTAGTACTTATTCTGTGGTCCCTTCACTGGCAGCGGCGCGCGCCGCGCCGCCGTGCGCGCCAAGCAAAAACCGACAACCGCCGCATATTGTCAAGGCTTTGCCTCGAGACCTTCTCTTGCGTACCGAAGAAACAAGGCCGACATTTTGCAAGTTCGGAACCTTCGATATTTCATTCAATCTATTTTTAAGTCCCGCGAAGATACGAAGACGCATCGTCGAGATGTCGAGACGCAACTCGACACGTGATAGGCGGCCCGTCAGAGACGTGTATGTGTACCCTTTCCCGGGTTATCGAATTCGTCGCGACAGGTGTGATAACGCCGGTAGCGGCTTCGCAGAAGTCGAAGGAGATAAAAAGACGGCGGCGGGGAGCGGCGCGGCGCCGGCCCAGCGCGAGTGGGAGCGGGAGCGATGCCGCCCTGGACGCTCAGACCTTGAACTTGAGCTATACAGGGATAATGAATACATGGCATGTGTTGATGAGAACGTCAGTTTCAATCGCACACTGAGTACAAAATTTGGATTAGTTTGTTCCCCAAATGCAGTGTCCTCCTATTTAAACAGTTATCTGCAGTTGTTTTAGGAGTTGGTTACGAGTTATTTATATTATTTTGAGTTATTTTGAGAGGAAAGGTAGGAAAATAGATACAATTCTTCTTAGGGTATTTATTTCGATATCTTTACATTCACTGAAAGAGATATTCCGAGATCAAGAGAGAAATGTATGTAATTTTTATCTATGAATATATGAGTATGTTCATTTCTTTGAACCGCAATTCTTGATAATTTTTGCTTTTTGTCTTTACATACGCAGGACGCATACATTAGAGACTTCAATCATAGGATTGTGAAAATGAAAGTTGGTGGTACAAGAAATATTAATTAACAATTTCTTCAATGATACCACAAATTACAAGAATCTCGTGAATCCAAGAATCAGAGGATTGGCACTTACTTCTTCTGGCAATTACAATTATTTCTAGATAATTTTGCGGGAAACGGTATGGCCCATGCTATCGAGCTATTTTGTTAGTATCCAGTATATTACTAATTTTCATTTCGCGCAAAAATTGAAAGAAAACCATGCAGCCTCCGGCCATGTGAGAGGTGACTTTGGTTGCCTTAGACACCCAGGTACTCGGGGAAAATCCGATTTTGGTTGAAAACTGCAAACATTTGCTTGCATTATTCCACCTATTATCAAACTCAGTGAGTAACAACTTACGACAAAACGGACGTCGTGGGACAGCAAAGCTCAAAGAAAGAGGTCGCCCGTCAATAAATATTTGATACTCAAGTGTCGCGTTATGAAACAGAAACTTTTTTATTCTTGGTATGTAAAGAAATGATGTACTGTATGTATACAATACTATGTTTTGCAGTATTCGTGAAGACTAGTTTTGTTAAAATATTTATTACAATATTATATGACACTATTTTGTTTGTTCTTGAACAGTGTGCGTGCTACATTTTGCAAAACAATTTAGTTTTAATTTGTTCAGCAGCAATTTTTCTACTTCAGGCCACTGCTTTACAATAAATTCGTGAACTTCAATATCGTAGCTGAAATAGCTGTGGTGCACAACTGGTTGAGTGCTCTGCCGCCAGATTCGGAACCAGCACTGTCGCGCCGGAAGAACTGCAGAAGGGAGAAACCGTCTAGAAGGCTGATGTCAGCTACCCGATTTTGAAGAAGGAAGGATTTCAGCAATTTAGCGTTTTAATATTTTGCCTCCACTCGTGCTAGAGCATATCCCAAAATTTTTTGTACGGTCAAATTTTCCACTCCCGAGCCGCTACTTGAATAGAACATCGTTCAGTTTCGGAAAAAAAGTGGCGACAAAAAGGTATCTTTAATCTTCAGGATTTCACTGCGTTATTTTCGGATTAATTTTTTGTAAAATGAAAATGAACTATTCATTTTAAATTCCTTTCAAAATGGCGTATTCTAGGATCTACTACGGGATTCCATAGAATTCGGAGTTCTGCAAAACCAAATTGAAGATAACTACTACATTTGATAAAATTCGAAATTATTTTCTTAGTTATCGGCCATGATAATAGATATACTTGCATCTCTCCAATGTTGAGGACAACCTCATTTAATACGTATTATTTCATAGTAAAACATTCTGCCATGAAAATGAAGGTACTTAAGCAAAGAGATTCTTCTCGATGATTTTGAAATGGTCCGTTCAACCTGATCCTCATGACTAATTCTTATGAATAATATCTTTTGAAACAAGAGAGTTAATTAGCTAGGTGCACGTGGAAATGAATCGACGGACATGATTAATCCTCGTAAAGTACAGTTGTGACCAGGTGTTTATTTGTCAGAGAAAGTTGTAACAGCAAAAGACAAGGAAAATACATGAAGTGTGTATCGAGGAAAACAAAGGAGTCGAAAGGAAAATATTGTCTAACATTGAGGAAAGTGTCCCATTCTCGTGAAAAGGAAAAGTACACAGGCACATAACATTTTAGGTGAAAGGTTCTTCCTTTTCACAGTCAAAACCAGTCAGTGTGGTTAGTGGCAACGGGACCTGCCAGAGTCACGAAACAGGAGAAATGTAGCCAATAACGTCTTCGATTATGACGGTATTGCACATAAGTTTCAAAAAATGACTGAGGCTTAGTGCATCTACTTGGAGTATTGGAGGTAAGTACTAAATCTAGCAAGTGAGTGCGATATTTAATAGCGATAAATAATCCGCGTAGGAATAAATATCTGATAAGGGTCATACGTATCATTGTAACAATACATTATTCAACTGCGCTCAGAAAACGCCTAATGCTTGTCCTCCAATTTTGAAGCAAATATCATCATCATCATCAACATCATCATCACACTTTTTAAATCAGAATACCTTCATTATTATCTCTGTATTAAAAAAATAGTACTGAAGGTACATAGCTGACCATTTGCACCAACTGTGTTACTTGATAAGTGTTTTAATTAAAAACCTGTGTTTACTCGTATTTCTTGTTAAACCAGTGTTTCTTGGTATTACGACCTTCAATCAAATAACTTATTTCATTTTGTGTTGTTTCTTTTTAATTTCCTACTAGCAATATCCATAACATTTAATGTATTACGCTTCAGGGAGTAGTAATAATGATTTCAGAAACATGTCTAGATCATTATTCTCAGGACAACTGAAGTGATGTTCTAGACTAAAATCTTATTAGTTTATTACAAAGCTGTATTTGGTTACACTATACGACGAAAGTCATAAATTCGAACAATTAAGTGTGCTGGAACGCCCTGTTAATGTTTTGAAGATTTAAGTCGATAGCTGAATTTCAAAATTTGTGATTTCGCAAGGATATACCACATTGTATATTAGAGATGGAAATTTTCATCAGTTTCCGTCACTTCTCTGTTTTTTACTTCAAAGTCTTCGGTCTCCCTTCGGTTTTGTCCACCAAGAGCACTCTTCCAAAACCGAAGGTGTGAATTTCGTTATGTGCATTTCGTTAATTAACTCAATGTATTAACAAATTTTCATCTAGCATTCATTATAAGCATGAGTTGCCATAGAAATGTAATTTCGTGAATATTACGGAACTTTTACTCCAAGTGTTTTCTTAAAGAAGAGTCGTGAAAGGATACATAAAATGAGGTAGAAAATGTAAAAGAAATAGTATAATGAAAGATATATTGCTGATTCAATAAATTATTAGGAAGGGGGGAAGGAGAACAAGAGCAAAATAATGCCCGGGGAGTTGATTGATTGATTTTTCGCGCTTCCGGGCGCGTCAACTGCTTTAGTCATTAGTCCCGTTAGTGTAGTGCATTTTTTCTCTTGAGATGGCGGTGATCTTCCCCCGCTGGATGGCGAGATCCGGCGCCGCTCCAGCCGGGACAAGTTCCCGACCGGTCTCCCGGAATATGTGGTAGTTTGGTGCATGTTAGTGTAAGTGTGTGTGTGTAAGGGCAGAGGATAGGACAATGAAGAGGAAGGACAGATCGCACGCGGTCCGTCGCCCGTTTGTTAGGGTACTGCTCCGGCATTCGCCTGGTATTGATCGGAGAAACCACAGAAAAGTACCGATCAAAGCAGCCGGCCGCTAGAATTCTCCTCCAGACAGCGACTGAATTCGACCTAGCTAAGAAGCTAGTGTCGAAAATCCTGCCGCCGTGGGGAGTGGGAACCTAGAGCCTCCCGGTCAGAGGCGCTGCAGTGCCATCAGTTGATGCACTGAGCGACCGCTCCGCCCGGGGAGGATAATGCTGCTGCGAAGGAACAAAGGAGCTGCGCTGTAATGAGAGCACGTCGCGGCGCGGCGTGGCGTCTTGTGCAGTCATCTGAGAGCCACCTGTGGCGCGCGGGAGGGGGGTGGGGGAGGGGGAAGGGGCGCACCGGGCGGTCACGCGGCCGACGCACGCGTCGCTCGCGACCACCTCCTCTGCACGCGCGAAAGCCGAGCCGCAATCGCCCCGCCCCCTCCCTCCAGCGCTTCTGACGACGTACCCGCCTCTGTCCCCGCCAAGCTGCTACTCGATTGCGTCCCCGCCGAAAGAGAGAATCGATTCTATTGGCAGTCTTTAAATCCTCAAGCTTTTCCCGTCATCACCCATTGTCTCGACGTCGTCCCTCTTACGATTGCCTCCGTCATTTCCTCTTTTTCCCCGCGAATTTGACCCGTCGCGTCGTATCTACGTGTTGCCATCATTACCTGTAGGTTGATGATGAGGGGTGAAGGGACAATCACAAATACGGCCATGCCTACCCAGGACTCGAACCTACAGTCTCCTCGGCGCAGACGACGGCTGTCCCAACTGTCTTTCCGGGCGCGACATTCATCCCGTCAGTGTAGTGTGTTTTCTTGCGAAATGTAGCGCTTTTCATCTGTGGGTAAATGCTGAGATCCGGTGCCGACCTACATGTGCAGTTACGGGGGTTTTCCTCATCCAGATTTCTCCGCTCGGACTGCCAAGCTCGGAACAAGCTATAAGTTTCCAACATGTACGGTAGTGTAGTAAATGTAAGTGTGGGTGTAAGTAAGTAAGGGATGAGAATAGGATAACGAAGAGGAAGGAAATATCACGGTCAATCGCCTATTTGTTAGGGTACTGCTTATTACTTACACGTGCGTTCTGCTGTCTCTCTCTCTCTCTCTCTCTCTCTCTCTCTCTCTCTCTCTCTCTCTCTCTCTCTCTCTCTCTCTCTCTCTCTCTCCCTCCCTCCCTCACTTTCTCTCTCTCATACCGAGAACGGTGGCTCAGTGCATCAACTGATGTCACCGCAGTGCCTCTGGCCGGGAGGTCCTAGATTCGGGTCCTGATGGCGGTAGGATTTTCGACGGTAGCTTTTCAGCTAGGTCGAATTCAGTCGCTGTCTGGAGGAGAATTCTAGCGGCCGGCTGCTCTGATCGGTAATTTTCTGTGGTTTCTCCGATCAACACCAGCCGAATGCCGGAGCAGTATCCTAACAAACGGGCCAGGGACCGCGCGCGATCTTTCCTTCCTCTTCCTTGTCCTATCCTCATCACTTACACTAACATGCACTACACTACCACATATTCCGAGAGACCGGTCGGGGACTTAGAACTTGTCCCGGCTGGGGCGGTGCCCCGCTGGTGGGGGATACCTGGTTGAGGATAACCCCGCTAGTCGACGGTACGTCGGTGCCGGATCTCACCATCCAGTGGGGGGAAATCACCGCCACCGTCCGATTAAAAACACGCACTACACTTACGGGAGAAACGACTTCAGTAATGGACGCGCCCGGAAACACTAACAATCAATCAATCAATCATAGTCTGGTTACAGTGCACAAAATACGTACGTAATAATATTACGTGTATTCATGATAACATAAATACTACATTATTGTATGCAGGAAATCGTTCCTAGGAGTTTGAAGTTTGGTTTAAAGTGAATTAAAACGAGCGTAAAGTTATGTTACCCAAAAATATTGTCCTAAAAATTCGATAGTATTGATTTTATCTGAATGCATGAAGCCATAAAGGGCAGCGCCACCTCCACCAGAGCGAGCGTCCACCTAGAGGCTAGGAATGCGACATCGATGCCGATGTTTTGAAAACATCGATGTTTCGTGATAGAAATATCGATGTTTTAAACATGTTGTATGGAGGTTGATGTTTTTTGAACATGGATGTTTTGTGCTCGATGTTTTTACGTTTTCGATGTTTCATTCGTGGATGAAAAAATTCCCATAATCAAAATTTGGTTTTATTTTCAATAGAAAATAATAGCTGATGGTACCATTCTCTCTTTATGAGTTCGAACGGAACTAAGCGGTTTGCACTTCCTTCACCGAGCAGACTATTATCCCTCGCCCGAGATGATTCTGGTACTCTGGCATTTCTTTCGTCTTTTCTCGAATTTCGCACATGCAGAGGACTTTTTTTAAACTTTGTTTTCAATTAAATTTTACAAAATTGTAAATTAATGTTCACGGTCGCTCTCAAATTAATTTTTTTTGCCCACGAATTGAATGTTAGAGGTTACTAAACCAGCCTTAAAACATGGATGTTTTGTTGCCAATATCGCATCACTACTAGACGCGTGAGCTGATGGAAATCAGACTACGAAACGCCACAGATATGTGTCCAAGAAGCAAATTTATAACGTGTGTATGTAACGTGCGTTAATCTTACACGTAAGTTTAAAATATTTAAAAAGAAAAACTTAATATTTTGTTAACGACCAATAATTTTATGTAGATCGTTCACAACTCGTAGTTACGTTCCAAATTTACATACAAATTACGTTTCGGTAATAATTTTTTTCTTTTCAGATAGTAGAGCTGAGACGTACAATAAATTATAAAAAGAAAATAGGTATGTTGTTCTGATTTGACTTTGTCTTCTAGGCAAAATTTGAAAACGTTTTTCACCTATGATGTTGGTTCCAAAGCGTTGTCAGCCCAGACATATTTTCATTGTTGATGGGTTTTCCTGCGTATTTGAGAACTTGATGCTACTTTTAAAAATGCGCAGTAATTCAATGAAAGAGTAGATTCGTCAACGATAATTTCTTCTGGCTGGTATGTTTTCGTCACATCAGATGTGATTTTTTAATCTTTTAGGGTTTTGTGTACGAACATTTTGTGTTTTTTCTACAAAGCATATAAATTTGATATTTGTCAAAAAATACTACGATTCATCCTTTTTTACAGAAATGCTCAATGAAATAGAGTTCTTCATTATGACTATCATGACTATTCCCTGGAAAAGGAACTACGACCGTTTTATCTAAGAACAATATTATATAACAAGATATTTTCATTTCATATTGTATAATACATGTGTATCAAGGATACTACTGGATAATGATCTTTTTGACCAAGAAAGTTATGAGTTCTGAAGCTAATTTAATTTGAAATGATACTTAACAAAAAATTTTGTGATAAAAGGAAATCCAGAGACCTTGAATACTTTCAGAGTAATTCCTCTTGACACACTGTTGTCGTTTTTATCCGTGGTAACAGCGCCATTTGAGGCACGAGATTGATATATGTGCTAGACGTACATCACGCAGAAGACTCGGATAGACTAATTTATACTGATTGTAAAAACATCATAAGTAATGTCCTTCTCCCACATTTGTGGAAATGAATAAGAGAAATGTAAGTCAATCAGAGTGAGCTGCAAATGAACAAATTAAGGAATTTATAATTGACTGTGCTGTTTTAGGTTTATTTGTTAGTTGGGATAACAAACTATTGAAATTAATGTAACCATTAGTTAATTCAAAATTATATTTTCTCACTGTGATTATGATCAATCATTTAGTAAATAACTTTTTTAATGAGACTGTATCATGATGTACGTAGCAAAATGTGTAAAAAAATAATCAAGAACTCAAAGTATACATTTGTGATACAACAATTCAACTGAGGATTATATTGTTTCCTTCCAACTAAAGTGACTTTTGTTTACAGATATATTCTTAAAACAAAATATTTCCCATATCTCCGAACAAAAACAAAAATATTTGCCATACTCTTCTAAAAAATATGTTGTTAATTTTGTTTTACGACAATGAATATTATAAAAAATATTAATCTCGTGAATTGAAACTGTTTACATACGTTTATCCTCATCTATGAAAGAAGACTACTAATAACTCAAATCGTAGCTTGTTTACATGTATTCGAGTACATTCAGTTAAATCAGAATCTTCACATTAACATTGATATGATGACAAATAACTTACTCACCTGAAGAAATCAACTAACAATAGCTTATTTTCCTGTCTTCATCAGAACGAAGTCCCTTGAATGATACAAGCTAACGGAGACGAAAAATGCGTGAAATGATCTTTCTTAGATTTACGACGTTGAGAGGGTTCGGTGTCTTTTGAAAACATCTGACTCATCCGTTTCTCACATCCAACCGGGAGGATTGCAGTGAATCACCCTGCGTATTAAACGAATTCTGGAAATTGGAGGACCACATTCGCCCGCGCCGGAGGCTGCTCAGTGAGATGACATCCTGCTCCAGCAGAGGGGAGGGGTGTTTTCGGCACGAGCTGCGTCAGGAGACCTAGAAGATCAAACGCAATCCTACTCAACTAGCCTACTGAAGCCGAAAATGGCCAAACGTCTTTCTCAAAATATGATAATCTCGTCATCAATGGTACAAATAGCTGTTTTGCACTATGAACCGACTATTAAATAAAGTCGAACTTCACGTGGAAAAACCTTAATTACTATAAACTGAAACATTCATTTTTCTGTTTTATATTTTTAAAATTTAAGTGGTAATAAATATTAATAAAGTCAATGAAGAAAGGTACGAGCTTAAATGTTTGTCTCACATTATTCTTTAATACTTAAAAATGAAAATTTAAAACCAGGAATTGTGCAGGAACGAATGCAAAAATGATTTGATCATGAGTTCTTGCTTTTCTCTACTGCTGAAACCACATTAAAAGGCCTGAGAGGATCAGCCTGCAGATCATAAAATGAGAAATAACATGGATGAACAGACTTCGTTTTGCTAAGTAAAAATCCGGTATTCCGCACACCATTGGTGGTTAGAACAAATTTTTATCTCCAGTATGATGTTTTGCCAACTTCCGCCGTCAACTTGTGGTTTTTTTGTGTGGTGACTGTTTCTAGCATCCGCAAACACTTGGGTTTTGTTTTTCAAAAGTGCGTTTATTATTTTATTCTCCGAGTCCCCTGTTTGCTCGTAGGAGCATCTAGCACGAAGGTCTTCTTTATTATTTTTTCGTTAGTAGATATATTTTGATGTAACTTTTTGTCGAGAAAAATTTTATCGCTGTAATATTTAACAACGTCTTTCCGAACGCCTCGCTGGAATTTGCAGATGCAGAGAAATACAAAACGTCTTGACAGTAATTAATGTGACATAATATCAGTTCCCGATAAGAAAGGTTAATCTGAAGATAACCATTTTTCACAATCCAATGTCTCTTCGCCGATAAATATAATTATTTATTTATTTACGGGACAATCCCACTTGAAAGACTGATCTTTTGTTTTCTGGATCTTCTGCCAAACACCAAATGTTTTATTTGCAGACAAAAAAAAGAAAATATGCAAGATGTTTTTCGCGAAACGCTAAATCATCTCCTTGTGCTCACGTTTAAACCACCTCAAAATAGTGAAGGAAAACTTATAAACATTTGTTCACAAAATCCTTCAGGATATTTTGATCTATTAATTTCATGTAGATTAGGGGTATACAATCTATTGCTCCCCAGGTCCCATACGAAGACATCTCTTAAAGACAGAAACGATAGATTTATTCATGACCTAATAAATAAAGCACGGATTGTATTGTGATTTTACGTACAACACACACACACAATAGAAAGGTTAGATACACGAACAAGTAAATTTAACTCCGTTGATACGTTTCAAAGTTGACTCTAAACATGCAGTAGCCTCTGCCGAGGAAGCGGTAGCCTTTGTGATTGTTGAGGTGAATATCGCCAAGAGCACTATATATGCGAGAGTTTTTTGTCATCTCGAAATCTATATTTAGCACTATCCCTACTAAAAAAAAATTAAGAAAAAATTGGAACCGCTTTTGATAAATCCGTCTTTTTGATATTTTTAAATATTGCACATAATGCACCGAATATTGCCCGAAAAATACCAAAATTTTTAAAAAATGTACAGAATCTGAATGAAAGAACTGATTATGGAGAATAAATTTCATTTGAAGGAAAAAATCTCTTCTTCAATTTTGTAGTTGTAGGAAGATGCCGCAAAAATTTTGAACTTTTGTAATTTTCGAAAATTTAGAGTTAACAGTGAAAATAGGACCTGTGCCACTTTCATAAGTGTATTTGCTCTATTCTTACAATAAGTTTAAAAAAAATTGGAGCCCTTTTTGAGAAAATATTGAAAATGTCTCAGGGCTACATGAAAAGTACCCCCAAAAAATTGAAGAACATTTTTCAAAACCGCAGAGCTTTGAGTGAGGCCAGATCGACAGGAGTTTATTCAGTTTGGAAAAAATCGTACGAACAGTTTAGGTGCTGGTGTTGGCAGATGGTCGGACAGACCGACGGACGTTTTGAAAAAAAAAATCTTTTTCGACATTTTCTGAAATCTGCCTATCTAACGTGATAGAGGGTAATTTACTTGATATTAGATGAAGATTTATCCACTTTTTCTGTATCGGACCCCACAATACCTGTTTTTCTGACGAAAAATCACTGTTTTTCCCCCGCATCATTACATAACTTTCTCTATTTTACGTACATTACTCCGTATTACGTACCTATAGAAGAAAGAAAGAAATATCCCAAAACATTGACATGTAATAATGTTCTCATTTTGTAAAAATTATATTTCTTAGAAGTTCAATTAAAAACCCTTACAAAAAATTGAAATAAATCATACCTCTTGCTACATATTGTATATCGGGCATTGAATGTGCAAGACAAAGAATTGCGGGAAAATTCAAAAATCCAGTCGAGAAAGCACAATATCCACTCGCGTATAACACGTGAAATCGATTAATCACCTTCTACGTCATGCACCTCACCCAAGAAACGTCATCATTAAGCGTTTGTTTGCATACGCAGTTAATCACGTAATTAAACACGTTGCTGCACAGTAGCAGGGCTTATACTCGTATCAAGATTAAAAGGAGATAAAATTCCTAACTTCATTCAGCTCAATCTACTTTAATGTCTTCAAATCTAGGAAGAACTGCAGTGGGTTTGGAGGTGTAGGCAAAAATTATTTATCGGGATGATTTAACTGATTATGTACCTGCACTAACAATATTTTTATTAACAATTTTAGCAAAAAGGAATATGTGCAGGATCTTAAAGTACAAGTACATCAAATTATCGATATGAATTTTATCTACATGAAAAATGTGTTCCGATATATTCGTGCATGCTCACTTTACATTTCATCTCCTGTCCATTTCATGTACCGTACCGCTGTGGTACATACCCTACTTGAGGGTGGTGCTCGTGTAATCGGTCTCTCGGTCCTGGAGATTAAGTGAGAGAGGCGGCTTACAACTTTAAGCCCAGCTATTTTCCGTACCGATGACCATAGTGATAATGAGGAATGAATTATTATGAGTGGGATGATGGCTCAAACGTTTTACGCAGTGGTAAAAGACCAACCGCAATCACGTGATGAAAACTCCCACGCCTTGCGCGGCCCCAACTCGCAGCCTTCGCCTCCACGACAAGAAGACTTGCCCACCGAGGCAAACACTGTGTGCACTGCGAATAAAAGCAGTTAACGTAAAAATAACTTTTTTAGGAGAGAGCATTTCAAATTCCACTTATCTGAATATTTTCGTCAATATGAATTGATACAAATAATTTCCCAAATGGAAACGACAAAAAAATCAGCATTCGCGCAAGAGTAGTAGAAATGAGAAATTGTTTCATTAGATTGATTGATTTTTTCGTATTTCCGGGCACGTCAACTGCTTTGGTCATTAGTCCCGTTAGTGTAGTGCATGTTTTTTTCTCGGGAGACGGCGGTGATCTTCCCTCGCTGGATGGCGAGATCCTACCGTCGGCTAGTGGGGTTTTCCCCTAACCAGGACTCTCCCACCAGCGGGGCACCGCCCCAGTCGGGACAAGCTCTAAGCTCCCGCCCGGGCTCCCGGAATATGTGGTAGTGTAGTGCATGTTAGTGTAAGTGTGTGTGTAAGAGGAGAGGATAGGTCAAGGAAGAGGAAGGACAGATCGCGCGGTCCGTGGCCCGTTTTTTAGGGTACTGCTCCGGCATTCGCCTGGTGTTGATCGGAGAAACCACGTAAAACTACCGATCAGAGCAGCCGGCCGCTAGGATTCTCCTCCAGACACCAACTGAATTCGACCTAGCTGAAAAGCTAGGGTCGATGTTTCATTAGAAATAGATCGATTTTTCCTCGTAGAGATTGAAGTCTTTGTGAGAGAGTTTGTGGTCATGTCACGCGGCCATCCTCCAATCCCGTGGAGTAAACGTGCATGCCTTCGCAGATGTATACTATATGTTTCTTTCTAGACATCTCTAATTCTGTATCTTCAACTTCAGTTCTTGAACGTAAATGTCAGTTGGTTGCACAGGACAGGAGACACACCCCGCCGTGAATGCGCATCTGCTTCTTTTCTGCGTCGCCCGAACTCGCTTTGCCCTCCGACGCTCCTCTTCTCAAGAGCTTCAAATCTACCTGCTGATTACCGATTACCCTCATCACCAGTTGTTTCTCTGCGGAACCTTTTGCAATCGAGGCTCCACTTACGCCGCCACTCAACGCATTGGCAATAAATATTTCAGAGAATAATCCCATAACTCTATCGCATACATCGGGCTCACAAACACCCACATCCAATAAATCTCTTCGTATCTTCCCTACTCTCATTATTTCTCTCTCCTAATTTTGGAACTTTCAGTCAAAGAGCAAACTTAAGTTTCTCTGATGAAGCTACTACGTGCCTAGAGATAACAGAAAATACCGATTGCAATTATATTACAATATCTTCAAGTTTCAAGGTGAATGCCAAGAAATATATTTTCGTTCGGTAACGTTCTCCAAAACACCACTCTTTCACTTCGCAATAATACCTCAGAATGATGGCGAGTAATGACTAGAGCCCGAAAGTTTGGTAAAATGCCCTTTTATTATTGTTTAGGACCTTTAACAATACAAAACACTTAATTGTACTTCTGGATTTGTTTTAGTACATTTTCATTTTGCCTTTTTTTGCCTATTTTGAGTTTTGGTGCCAATTTTTAGAATTTTGACTTATTTGTTTCTTTTTCTGCCTTATTTGTGCTTTTTCTCCTGTTTTCATTATTTTACATTTCCGCACCCCTCCTGGCACCAATCTCTAACAAGCTGTAAACATACCCTGAAGCCTAGCCAACATGAAAGAACGGTCGTGAACTATAGACGCGGAGGCTCCAGGATCAGGTTGTGTTAAAAATCTAAAAGGGAACGGAAGATGGTACCAGTGCAGATTTTTGATATTTTTCATTGATGCTGACAGACGTGTTCGCTCACGAGGAATATCATCGAATGTTAGACTGCAGCGTGGGGTCCTTTTACAGAGCAGTTACAGTCTGTTCATGATATACCATTCTCTGTTCCTTTTTGTGATATTAAAGAGTACTTTACAAGAACCTTCTACGGCATTTTCAGATTTTTCTCAAAAATGTTCACAAAGTTTTTCTTCAATTTTTTCTCAAATAAAACAGGCTTATTAATACGATAAGGTCCAAATTTCAGAGACCTGGAATTTTCGAAAAATGTAAAATTGCAAACTCTTGGATCGTCTCCTACAACTTCTTAATTGAAGGTAAAAATTGTTTCTTAACAATATCTTTTCTTGAAATCCACATCTTAAAATAATTTCATTTACATTTTTGGTCTAAGTTTAGTGTAATTTTGAGTAAAATGGAAAAGAGTGTACTGGTTATTTTGTACATACAGGATTAGGCAGTATTTAAATACTTGAATTTGAATTACGTAATTTAAATACATTTTGTATTTGAAAAACTGTATTTTTGAGTTTTTGGACTTGTATTTTAGAGATGTATTTAAGTACATAAAATAGGTGTATTTAAAAAGGAAATACTTCAAATACATATGAAGATAACGAGGATAGTTTCTTTTTCATTGATTCGGCTAGTGAATAAACCTTATCGAAACAAAAATAAAAGCTCCTTTCAGCTGTTGAATTTGAATTCTATTCATTTTTAAATTATAAATCCAAATTATTAAAAATGCTAGAAAATTATCAGACAACAAAAAATGCCTGCATTTCTTATAACAATCCCGAAAATGCCCTTCTTTCCTTCAAATGTATTTTATTCCTTCAGATGTAATTTTAGGCAACTCACCCATTATCAATGTTTACCCCAGAAATGGCTTTTGCGAGAGTTTTGTAATGCCCATAAATGCCTACTTTAGAGATAATTGCCTAATCGAGCGTTAAGAGCCTATTAGTGTGTATATTGAATTTTCCGCATTTTAAATATTTTTGGTTCGCTATATTTTGTTTTCTACAATTATTTTTTGAGAAATCACCGATGGGAATTTTTTTACCAAACAAGTAACAAGCGTGTAAAATTTGCCAGGGCGTCCTCCGATGGAGAAGCTCTGTGCCCTGTGTGTTCTTTCCTGTAACCCGTCGAGTAGGGACACCGCTTAGCGGAGAATGAGAATTTGACACAGTGCGGGTTGCCTTATCGACTTCCCCGAAGCCAGTCAGGGCGTTCCAGAGAAGAGAAAATTGCTCTCGTCTTTCCGATCTTTGCAATGATTAGCGAGCTGTCTGTTCCTTACTAAGAACTCGACTATGTTCAGAAATAGCGGTCCCGGCATCTTTCGCTTTTAGAATGTAGGCACAAGATAGGCGGAGTTTTCTTCAATAGTTTTGAATTGATTTCGAAGTTTGGTGAACTCACTTCCCCCAGTTCTCCGACTGGGCCAAGAAAGGGTGTATCTGGATAAACCCCGCAAAAAGTCAAGCCAAAACCTTCACGCTCCATAGACCAAATAATCCTCCCCCCCCTCAAGTATCAAGGAGAAAATATAACTTGGCTCCCAAGCAACAAGCCAGTCAAATATCTTGGTGGACGTTTTGATAGGAGGCACACTTGGAAATCAAATATTCTTTATAGAATAACTCTGGCCTCCCACAGAACCCACCTGTAACATCCCATACTGAAAAGTTATCATCCCTGAAACTTCATGTTTCAGTTGTTGTCACTACTCACCTATACCAATCAATGATCCGTCCAATCGTATCCTACGTTTCTCCCATCAGGGCCTCAGTCAGCAAATTAAACATCCAAAAAATGTATATTTTCTAAAATAAATTTCTCCGAACCATTACAAAACTCCCTGGTTTGTACCAAACTCACAGCTACGTAACGAACTCGGCATTACGTCCATTTCTTCCTCCTATCTTCTCCCTTCTATCCTAAATTCCCCAGATTCCTTCAGCTGTACATTTCATAATCGGAAAACAAAATCCTCACCTCAATAGACAAAGCGGAAAATACCGGGTCAGTTCTTCGACCCTCCCTGATTATCATGTTCCCAATGTGGCTTTGCACATTTAATCCACGTGTACTCATGTCAATAATTTTTCTTAAACAATGCTAATATAATTCAATGAAACCCTAATGTATCGTACTCTGATGCTGAGGGCCTTCGAGGCAAGAAGAAATAAATGAAAAAAAATGTTTAGTGCATGCCAGATCAGTAAATTTGCTATTCCTGTTAAGCATGCTTGCAAAATGGCAAAAGAGAAAGTTTCAATAACTACATTGCTAAAGGAGTGGATTTATCGAGAAGATTCACGACGGACTGGAAATGTATTTTTTGCCAGTGTTGTAAAACGGTGGTAAACTGTGCAAAAAAATATTTCTTACAACATGAAAACACTACAACTCGTGCAAAAATGCAAAAAAAAGTGACAAAAACTATTCAAACCTTCTTCAGCAAGTGTAGTCAAAAGAATTTCAACACTAACTTGTGCCATGCCGTAAACATTCTATTTTCAATTCTTGAAAATCTAACATTTAACCATTTTAACCAACAAAATATAAAATCCCACATGAGTAACTCCGCTATTAGTTTTGAGAACCGAAGAAATTTGATTTATTTTTAGAGAATTGTGTTCATCGTTTATGCAGTACGTATTACCTATAAATGCTAATATTATTCAAGCATAATGCCCATTTCCCTGCCTATTTTTAAGCTTTTAAGTGCCCATTTGCCTACCTATTTTGAACTTTTTAGTGCTTTCATGAGCGATCTCTGCTTAATTTACATTCATCAGCGCCAGTTGAACGACCGTTTTCCTTTGCCGATTTTATACATTCGTCAAGTAGGGGTTTATTGTCTCATGATTTGTTTAAAAAACTGGTCGCTTTAAAAGGTGAATTTTTATTGCTTATTTGAGCTTAGACCTCTTATTTATTTTTCATTCATAACTTATTGTTCAGACATTTCAGACTGTCAATTAGTAATTTATTGTAATTGAAAATTATTGTATTTACTGTATTTTGAGTATTTGAAGTGTTTTAAATACGTATGTATTTAACTATTCAAAACCTAATGTATTTTGAGTATATATTTAAATACTTATTTACGAAGTATTTAAATACTAACTTTAAAGTATTTTGCCCAACACTGAGTACATTGACATTTTTCATTAAGATTTTTGAAGTTTAAAAAATTAGAGTAATTTTTTATGGATGAATCTGGGCCTTAGGACCAGCGGCGCGATGGCGAACTGCTGGGAGCAATGACCCAAGTTGTCAAATTGAAATCCCAACTCGGGCAAATATCTTTGCAGGTTGAGAACATCCGCAGCGCAAACACGGATTAGGTCAATGAGTTGACCCCAAGGTCAAGTAATTATTCGCTGACCGCAAATATCAATGCAATCTCTTTATATCATTTAGAGATTTATATCATCACCGACGAATGGTTTTGAAATAAAATATTATAAAAATCGATAACCCACAGAGATTTTGCCAGAAAGAGCAGTGGCCAAAGTGAAGGTCAGCTGTGGTTAAAGCTCAGATTTTTCACGTCATGATAGACTTTGTTCGAGGGGTTTCAGAAACCACAAAAATGCCCCATTAAACAACTCAATCACATGGTTTCATCCAGCGGAATCATCGGTCCAGTGCGAACTCTCGTTTAGTTCTCAGCAAAACAAATTATTCAGCAATATTCCTTCGTAAAATATTGACGACAATAAAAATTGCACTTTTGGACTACTTATTTTCCTAAAATAAACTCAAAAAATCCTGTTCTTTAAAATTTCAATAACATTGGGATTAAATATATACTTTCAAAAATTAACGTTAATTACAGCACGCAACATTTCAACGATATACTCTGTAATTTTTATTTATTTAATAGGGCGAAGGAGAAAAACATTTTCTTCATAGAAAGAAATTACGTTTCACCGCAGAAGACAAAACCGGTTCGTAGTATTTAAGGAGACGCAGCTATTCTAAAAACCAAAATGATACCATTAGCTAATTTTACATAACTGATTTCCACTAATGCACCCGAGCTTCGTAGTTGTGCAGCAGAAAAAAAAAAAAAAAAAGCCTGCAGGCTGCGAAAGGGTTCGCCTTTGGGCCGGCGTGAGGCGGCTTGGCGGGTGGGTGCGGCGTGGGTACTGATGGCACATTTTACCGAAACACCGATACATCATCAAAAGGTTCTCCGAGGTCGATGACAAACTAAAGAAATAAAAAATAAAAAAATCGAAATAACAAACATATCAATAATTTTATCACATTTCATTATGAAAAACAGGTAGTATTTTCCAATCCTATTTCCGTTTTAATTATTGTTCTTAAATGAGTTATATTTTATTGTTCGTTAAATCACTGTGTCGTCTTAATTTTGTATCAATATTTCATATTGACAAGGTTTAAAACGCAATTTAGCGATATTACCACATACAAAATCGTGGAAAACGATAAGATGAAGATAATTATTAAAATACGCGAAACGTAATAAAACGCTGGAAGATGTTTTTCAGTAAGTACACTTTTATGTTTCTTAAATAATTCATTAACAGGCCTACACGTGTACTGAATATTAATGAAAATACATCGCTTGCTTCAAAATGACACAACCTCCATTCAATCAGTCAGTTCGTCCGTCCAAACATTTTTCATTATGCGAAGTGCATTAAAAATCGGGACCAATGCACATATTTGAAGTGATTTTATTTCAAACCGAGACGATTCTGACTGCAAAATGTCGGCTCTAACCGTGATTAAAAACTAGACCTAATAAATCACATAATTTTCCCTCATAAAATAGTTATTTATTTTACATTATTAACATATATATTTACATGTTCTGTTTTCATTTTTTACTTAAGTCATTAATCTAATTAGTTAATATTTCACTCTATGGTGAACATCTGGTAATCCCAAGATAATTTTATACGTGTAGAAAATACAGTTTTGGGTTTACAATAATATGGTTTTGGCTTGATGAATCAGATGTGATTCATAGTAAAATTTTATTTTAAACAATTACTTTCATCTTTATCTTTACCCATCTTAAATTATCTACAGCAGTTATCTTCAGCAGATATTGAAAGAGTTTATTTATTTTCGTCAATCGTTTAGTTTTCTTATGAAACATAATAAATATTTTGTTAAAATTAAAATAAAGTGAGAAATCCTGGACAAATCCCCAAAAATAATCATACAAAAATCTCTTCTTCTGAGCATCGACAACAGTGATAGATGTCAGTTGCTGTTACATATGAGAGGCTCACAAAAAAATAGTTACTTGAAATTTTATTTACATCATGCGATTTTTTAACGCCGATGTTTCTGGAAAAGTACATCAATGTGAAGAAAACACGGAACACAAAACATCGATGTTAATATATCGACGTTAGTGGTCGAAAATATCGGTATCTTGAAAACATGGCTGTTTTTTTGCCATCCGTAGGCGTGGCCGCCGCCACCGCCGGCCTCGGCGCCGCCCCGTCGCGCTGGCGGCGGGCCGCGCCCCCGGCCACACCCTCGCCACACCGCGTTGAGCCACGCGACCGCCACGCCACGCCACGCGTGTATTTTTACCGGCGCCGCGCCGCCCCCGTCCCCCGGCCCGCTCGGCCCTCGCGCCGCCCGCGCCGCTGGCGGCTGCAGCCGACGATTTTTCTGGAAACGGGAGGCGGCCGTCTGGGATTTCCGCGTCGTGTAGGGGGACGTGATGATGAGTGTGCTAGGGCGTCGCTTTACGCCCTGTTGCGACATCCGGGAGTCATCTTCCGAAATATTAAGCCCTCTTTCGAGATTCCTCGAAGTGATATCTTGAGTGCACGAGATCAGTCACCATTGAGCGATTGATGTTATTTTCAGTGGAATGAAAAATGATATTGGATAACTGCCGTTCTTAACACATTTCTGCCACTTTGCGCCTTAATATAGAGAGATAATGTATCTACACCATCATCATCTGGCGGTCATACTAATAGGCCCTACTGCATAGGAGGAGTAGGGTCGAATACTGAAGGATCAATGCAAAATGAAGGTAGGATAGCACAAAGGTGAGACCTTATGGAATGTTTTCTCTCCAGGTGATTCTAACATACACTACGCCACAGACCCTTAGTGGTTTGTCTTTATTGATTAGAAATTAACACTAGTAGTTAGTACTTATTAGTTACTATTTAACTCCTCCCTCATGAATTTAATTTCAGTTATAATTTTGAAGTTCGTGTCTTCTACTTTCAATTTGAACAACAATTTAAATTGTGAAAGTACATTATGAATCAGGGGATCTCGTATGTTCTAGTCTCTCCGGTCACAATCCTTTTCTTGAGTTTGCTGCGACCTTCGCTTGAAATACTTCACGGAGCCACAGAAAGAACGAAAATCGCAAACTGCAACATGTGACGGGAATGAGCGCGTGTAGTCACAAGACCTAGGAAAGACCTACGGACGTATTTTTGCGAAGCATAGTTTTCGCTTGTCAAGCGTCCCCATTGCATTTAGAGTTACGGAGAAGTTTTAACCATGTAATGCAGAGATATATTGCAAATATTATTAATGTGTGAGGACGCATATATTGGAGCTTTTGAAAGTGATATTCCGAATTACTACATCAATAAACTTAATTTCGATTCTTTAAAATAGTACCTATTTATTATCAATAATATTCAACAAAGTAAACATCATTATCAGTGATGAAGACTACTGACAGAAGGAGTGTTTGGAGTATGTTTCCACGATTATTTGTAAAAAAGCTTAATTTTATTGGAAACTTTATAGCAAATTACAAGTAGGTACATAATTACAGATGCGAAGTAACAGAATTATTTGCATCATTACCACAAAAGCAGTAAAAAAACGTATTACATTTTTCCTTGCCTTGGTGCAGAAATACATTCATTTCTATGGATAGTTACTTTTTCATGGTAGGAAATGGTGCGGCATTTGCATCATGTAAATGAATTTGAGGTGTTTTTAATACATACGACAACAATAAATAAATACATACGACGAAACAACGCCTCAAATTCATTTACTTTTTCATGTACGAACTTTCCATGAACGAGAATGGACGAGTTAGATAATTGTATTGTTTCAAATTTATTTTTATTAAGAACTTGCACAGCACAAAAAAAGTTTGAAAACAGCCGTTGGAGACGTCACAGTAAATGAGTATTACGTACACTCAATGAACGAATGTTTCAGATGCTGAAAATTGCCTTGCGATGTTCCTCTTCAGCAAAGTAACACCAACACTTTGAGAAGACCATAAATATTTTATGTACCATGCTATTGTTTCCACAATACTAACGTCATGGTTACGAGGGCAGTGTAAAAAGCACACCACGGTAACATACATCCCAGAAACTCCTTAAGTAGTAGGTCGTAATTCTTGAAGTCGACGTTTTTATTATCCGATGAGACAAGATTTCCTTCATGTTCGTAATTGAGGAGAATCTGCATAAAAAGAAGAATTAGGTAACAGAATTTTGGTGTCGATCTTTCGTTTTGTTGACAATTACCAGTAGTATTGATTGTACATTAAAGATGAACGTATGAAATTTAGACAACAACAAATAAGTAATAGAGGTTATTTCCTAAGGTTCGACCATCTCCGAGTCTGTTGGAAAATTGAATTATCGAATGAGTAGTAATCGGTAACTTCAAGCACAGTGTATTCGCTATGCTTCAAGTGTTAAAAATCTCGTTTTAATTTAGAAATGCAGAATTTCCTTTCTACATCGCTATCTGAAAAAAACTCAGTTAATGAACTCTAGTATTACTCTTGAAATTAAACGTGGTAAAATGTCGTGCAGCGACATCACCTGATCGGTTTCAGAATATAATTTGTTTCAGCTTTTAATATCTCCGTGTTAAAAGAGTTCTGAAAAACATTGGACTTAATAATTATTATTAACCTATCCTGGGAAACGAAGAAAATTCGAAACAACGAGTAGCAATAATGAGAAATCGATGCACCTTCAATAGCCAATGTTTTTTGTTTTTTTGTCACGAAGAAGAAAAGAACGTAACAACCCAAACACCGGCGTGTTTTATCACGAATTTGTATGTTAAAACGAATCAGGTGGCTGAAACAAAAGCAACAAAGCGAGACATTTCAAAGCCGCCATAACTCCCGACTGTCCCGCAATCGAGCACGGGGCGCCACGCGTGACAGCGAACCCGCGACCCCCAACGCCGGGAAGTCACGCTCCCTGGCTATCGCCGGGACAGCACGCGTGCGCCAGCGCGCATCGCACTCGGCCCTGCCTCTGCGCACGGCCCGGCCCCGCGGCGTGTACACTCCCGCGCACGCGTCCGTTGATTCAGAGCGGCGGCGGCCAGTCACGCGTCACGCGTAACGAGGCACGGGCACGCGCACGCGCCGGCACGCTGCGCTGCGACAAGGCGCGGCGGGTCGGGGCCTTCACTTCCGCCCGGCGCGGCGGCCGACGCGTGGGAGGATGCTGTGCGTCAGCGAAGCCCCACGCTCCGCTTCCGGCGCGACGTAAGAGCGCCTCAATGATTCACGGAAAAAAGGGGGAGACGTTTGTCAACAAGAAGTATGTCATAAGTCACATTTTTTGTTTTGTTTTGTTTTGTTATTCACTCAACAGCAGCGAGAGTTAAATAATCACCCGGTAACTAATCATTTATATACGTAATTCGTGTGGGGAAGCACCAAAAAATTACTTTTGTTTGTATTCCTTAACCGTGTTTTAGCAAACTAAACGGCATAGTACTGAGACATACTTAGATATCGCAAAGAAATATTGAGTACAATAATATGAAATAATACGTTTTGAAATATTGGTACCCTGGAAAAATAATATAACAGTACGTAGTATGTTACATTTACAAAACAAACGCAGGGTGGCCATGTTGGACGTTGAAGTACTGTAAGTATTGAAGCAAATATTGTGATATAGATACGGAATTAGGATTTGGAAATGTTCGAGGTCGAAATATGGGGCACTGGACACTTCGAGGACAAAATAAACAGTTGCGATTTGGGACGTGGACATTTATATGATATACATTTTTATTTTGTATGCGTCACCTGACGAAGTTCAAAAAATATGGACAACCATTGGTGATACACTTTAGTAATGGCGTAGGCGTCGAGTCAAAATAGGAGACTGTCTTGAAACGAGTTATAGCAAATACCAAAATTACTTACAAACAAACACGGAGGTGACATATTTCTTGGAAGCCGTCATTTTGGCAGAAGATATTTGATCTCGGCCGAGAGCACATGGGAGACTAGTTAGTCGCGGTAATGATTTGACCTTACAGGACGATTAGTTGTATTGTTTAGTAGTCTCGAGTAGGAATGTCTGCCCGAGGCATTGGTCAGTAACTCTTTGATGTAAATATTTCAAACTGTTTAATAGTAGATTTAGGACATAAAACTTTGTCATAATTTCAACGTCCAGAAAGAAGAGCAGAATATTATTGGTGATTCTTCGAAGAAGAAGAAGAAGAAGAAGAAGAAGAAGAAGAAGAAGAAGAAGAAGAAGAAGAAGAAGAACTTCATCTTCAGAAACAATACGCCCCGCGGAAAACATCTCACAAGAAAATCATTCTATGCAAAGAATTTATTAAACGAAAAGAACTTTAATAACACTTGGGACCAAGATTTTTACCTCCGGGATCGCAGAGTGAACAGCGTACAATTTTATATGTAGATTACGAATATCACAATAAAAACGTCATATCACGTCACAGATTTTAAATATGCGGTATCATACGTATTTCGCTATTAATGCAAATACATTTATATTACATCTGTAAGTTATGTAGAATCAATACACATGAAATCTATTTAAAAATAAAACATTTGTTCAGTTCTTTGCCGATTTCATGAGATATCAACAAAATTAGGCTTTCATTGTCTTTTGTTGTTGTTTTTTTTTTACCTTCTGTATTCGAAGATTGCAGACTTTATTCTCACGTCTGGTACTCGTGCTCAATTACGAGGTCTTAGTGGTCTTAGTAGGTCTTAGTGAATGTTTTGAAAACAAGTCATGTGCTCCCTCAGCATGTTTCCTACTGCGCATCAGTCACTGAAAGGAATTATTTTACCCCTTACCTTATCGCAAGTTTATAAGCATCCAACTGTTGGGGTGGTAGATTCTGAGTTAGTTGATGTCATGCGGAACTGTCCTCACAGTACGCGTGAAGTTCGTGTCTGGTTTGCGAGTGCCTCAAATACATTAATACATTACAATTATGTGGGTTTTATAAAGTGAAATTCGCCACATGATCTACTGAATTGAAGTAATTATATTATCAACTTCAAAGTATAAATTAATCTTAAAATTAATCGAAATTATAACTCCTGTTTAAATTTTTAAAAAATTATTAAAACATGTATGAAATGCTCAATTTTCAAGGTGGGTATTTCAATCATGTTAGTTTCATACATAAAGTTTTATTACATGCAGGATGAAGGGAATGGTTGTAATGGAACGAACTTCCAGAGTGTGTGTGTGTGTATATACAAGTTTTACGAATTGTTACAAGGGGGATAGGAAAAGCAAATTTTTGCGTACGTATTTTTAATGACCCGAAATTACAGGAAATTTGGTTTTCGAGTGTTGCTGAGTTCGGATTAAAAGAATTACGGATATTACAAAAAAGGCAATCTATCTCCAGGGGCTTCGGAGAGTTTGTGAAAGCTAAACCTCCAGGAACTCTTGACCGGTACGCTACGCGACGTCCGGAGTGGAATGGCCAACATCACGCTTTGCTCGCATTTAATCTCCCGGAAAAGATTCAGCGCGAACTGCGGGCCGCGGGCGTCTGGATTTGCATTTGGCCTTTCACCCCGAAGCCAGTTACGAAAACCAAATAAGAAGTTGGGACATCCTTATCATAATTATTTATAGTAATATTTTCGCAGGAAATTGGTTCATCTAATAAGTCTCCATATATCTAGAAATTTACTGTTACTCCATAACTGTCCTACAAGGCGCACGCCTAAACTAACGATGTATCCCATTCTATCTTTGAGAATGGTCTCCGATCCAATCGAGGCCAGGCCTCTTTGCACACAATATACCATGCAGCCCTTCACAAGTGCGAAGAACGAATACAATAATCGAGCTTCCATTCACGTCATTCCAGGACTCGCAAGAGAGACAACAATAGCACTTCGTAGAGGCAGGGTCGCATGTGAAACAAATTCACAGTCATCATACCAAAATTTAGTATGCAACTAATAATAATTTTCTATTGTGAAAATATTAAAATTACAAAGAAAAGATCACTTCCATCCATGTCAGTGCTGATCTAAATTTTGGAGTTAGGGAAATCATTTGAATCATTTTAATTTATTTGCAATCATTCCTTTCAATTGGTGATTTTTCATCATTTACATGCTTTTATGCGCCCCTATTTTTGCCAGAACAAATGCTTGTTTTTTGCATACCTATTTTAGTAAAGTGACTGGAATTCCGGACTCTTAATTCCAACAAGATTCTCTAATCTTTATAAACCAGTTTGTTATCCAATCAATACAAAGCCCCTTTGTACGCAGCATAGATAAATTTTCTGCTAAATAAAGCACCTATGCAGTTCTCTTGAGTCAATGGAGAAGCGCATGTCTCGGAGGAGTTCGCCCGCTGAGAAGTATTTTCGTCTGATGGCTCCTAAATGATCCTAAAGACCGCTACGCGTAAATGCTGTTGGGCTGAGCGCCGAGCCAAGACGAGCACGTAACGACATATAGTGGAGCTAACGAAGGCCACCAGAAAGAGAAGTGGGTTTTTAACACTCTTTACTTCGAAGATAGCTGTTGCAACCCGAGTGGCTTCAAAAAGGAAACTCATTTACACAGCACTAATAGTTTTCGGTACACGAAATTCTAGTCACTTAAATGTGCAACAAATGCTTAATATTTTCGTTCTTGTAATCGGTCTCTCTCATTGACCATTCAATTTAGAACCAGGGAACGAAAATGTATTGAATACTGAATACGAATTAATTTCCAAACGTACTACCACAGTCTCACACTTTGCTGATCACTTAAATCTAAACAATCACACATTCGAGAAGCACGTTAATTTCCGTATTCTAGAAATTGAAAATACGAACTGGCACAGAATAAAATTAGTACCCCTTCTTATACATAACAACCTGCAAAACCAGAATATGACTTGTCTGAACCAGCAAATCCCTGAACTCTCGTTACCTCTACTAAAATTAGCCCAATGTGTACACCCCTAACTCCACCCGCCTTCGCCCGCCCGCGCGCTCCTCACGCCTGCACCAGCAACCGCGTCTCTCGCCCCTTCGCCCCCCCCCCTGCCCCACCCCCACGCACGTCCGACCGACGCCCTGCCCTCTTAAGCGAGCCGCACACTCAAAAAACCGCAGAACTTTGTTTTCCGCCCAGACGCTGCAAGGTACGAACGAGCCAGTTTGCTTGCGCATCCGGATACTACATTTCGTATATGACATTTTGTAAGTAATTTATATAGTTTAAATTTGTATATTTCATGTATTCCTGTAATTGTTTCTGATAGCTCTGATGATGATCGCTGGCGATCGAAAAGATCTTAAGCTCAAATATATATTATTGATACCAGACACCTTTTATTTACTTATATCAGACCTAAAGACTTGACACATACGTCAAACCACGCCCACACGAGCTACTTGCCCGCTTGGGGAGCCCGGCGCTTGTCCAAGCACGGGCAACTTCCCCTGACTCCAAACTCATTTCCCCTTAAAATCCAGAAAGGGGTGTGCATGCGCCAGTTGAAGTGGCGCGAGGCGGTGAATAGTGGCTTCGTTCGAAAATATGTTTGCCAAATTTTTTCTATCAATAACCGAGAATTGTATTATGTTTATATTCTTCACTACTTATAGCTATTTGATGTTTATTTTCTTATTAAATTCCCCCTTATATAAATATCTTTGCTAAGTGACAGGAATATGTATGAATGGCGAATTCTTTCCTTGTTTTCGTTTTGTCTTGCGTTATTAAATCATTCAGTTATTTATTGTATTTAGAAATAATGTGAAGTAAATTAAGAAGTCTCTATAAGATAACAATTCTCGCTTACAGACGGACATCGCTTTTAACATACAAGAATATTAAAACTTCTAACTTGAACGTAGAAAGTTCATGATTTTATATTAATCTTAAGTAAACATAATTCAAAAATCAAGAGACTTTCGATTTAAAATGTTTAATTTTACTCTTAATTGAGAATTTGAAATCGAACTGATGTATTATTTCTTTTAATGGATAATTTTTTTGCCTTACAAAGGAAATGGTAATTAATATAGCTAAATTTCGGACAATAATTGTCAAGTAACTTTTCCCAAAGACTGTCATGTGCCAAGTATTCAGTGACGTACCGCCCCTCCGGAGGAACTTGTACAACCCTTAGCTTTAAATCCCGCGCCAATTTCTCTGGAAGCAATGCTCGCGAGCTCTAATAAGCTTGTTACCTCGCTCGCGATACTAACATGCCGGTTCTATGTTTATCGACCCGCTGAATCCGAATCTGAAACGAGAATTGCGCCACCACTTTCCATTTTTTTAATCGCGAAAAAATATCACTCCGCAAAAAATTGGAGGGTGGTGGCGCAATTCTCGCTTCAAATTGGGATTTAGCGCGTCGAAATACATAGAGCAACATGTGTCAAGTCTTTGGATCTGACAACTTTTTTTTGGTGTGCATGTGTAATTAATTTAAAAAGTACTAAATTTATTCATTTGAAAATGGTGTATAATTAAATATATTTTCTAGTTCTATAATTATATATTTTCTAATTCATTTTGATTGATTTCCATCAATGGGTTGGAGAAAACCCTGACCCCATATCCACCATAGACGAGCTGTCACGCCGCTTTATAATTCCAGCTTCCGTAGATGACGAATCACGCGAGGCGTGTGTGGTAGTCATTTCCCTGCGGAACAACCTTCACGCCGAAAATTACTCCATCACATTTCACAAGAGGAACATCACAACATCGATGACCCACAGCACGTCTGAAATGGAAAAACTTGAAGATCAAGCGGAAGGAAACCTACTAGAAAGTAACCAACTGCGTCATTTGTCTGAGGAAGACCGCCGTTCAACGCATTGAGGTCAAGAGGCAAATGCCATTAGGAAGAACTGCACACAAACGGGCCTAGTGCTCCTTACTCGGGCGTACTTGAGTGTCCGGGGGAGAGGAAGAGCGACAGGCTGCTTATTGGCAGGGCATGCGATCTCAATTGGCGATAATGTGCCCTCCCTCTCCATCCATCTTGTAGCGCCTCGGCCGTCAATTGCGTCTGCGTCGGAGGAGAGCTGGCCATGGTCCCCGAGGGCCTTGGGAACGAACACGTTATGCCTCTTAATATACAGAGCGGCAGTGGTCTTCCGGGCGTTTTGATCACGTCTCTTTCGGGACAAGCGAGGAAAAATGCGCTAATGATAAGTTGAAGTTTCGATGAGTTATTGTATGTATTTTAAACAATCACAGAATAACATTTTACTCGTACAGATTACAGGGACAATAATACGTTATAGATTTTTCCGTTGTTGATCGATTTACATATTTATCATTTTGCAATTTCGAGATCGAATTTCGACGGCAGACAGCATTTTGGGAAAATGTCGAAATGTGTCAAAAATGCGTCTTATTTTGGTGCCTTATTTAGGCTCATGGTGGTAACCATGAGGCTACAGATTAGCTACACTACGGAGCAAATAACAGAAATAACATTAACAGAATATACACTAATTAAATTCAATGAAAGATGGGAGATATTTTAAAGTATTTAGCGCTGTTAACGATTTTTTTTATTTAGCTGCTCAACTTTACGAAACAACGGCCTTACTTATGTTGCATCCAAATGAATAATGGTTTTTACTGTCTTTGAAACATTACTAGTCAACATATTGTTTCGATATCTGTATCTAAATATTATCTATTTCTTCTGATTAGATTTCTTTTAGAGGAGAAGAGATCGTAATTCGACTTCCCAGTCTTCATTTGGAAGCTTCTGTCTTCCAGATTGGGAGGGTTAGACTGCACGGAGATTATGACGACAGTTGCCTCCGGTAGTGATGACAATATTATACTACGTATTTCTATATCACATACATCAATATAAATAATATAATTTACAACATAAATATTATAGAATCAACATATAATTTTAAAATATACAAAAAATTCTTCCTTATAAATGTGTACTTTTGGCAACTTGCGGGAAAGCTGTTATTTTTTATAAAATCGTAAAAGGGTGAAAAACTCACGTCAAAATTAACATAACTTAATAGATCTCCTTGATTAAGACTAACATCAGTTCTATTTCTTTCTTCTCTCCATGTGAGACTCATAAGTGAAAAGATTCGATCACAAAAAGCAGATGGATGGAATACTTAAACTAAATGCAATCATCTTATAAATATCCTTTTTTTCGTTTAATTTTTTAATAATTCCATTTTTCAACATTTTTCACAGTCAATTCTAACCATTCTTTTAAACTGGAAATAATCTGAAAATTTACTTGAATGGGCGACATTTCTTCATACAATTCGTCTATATTTACATCAATTGTCAAAGCAGTAACTACTTTCAGGAAGATAAATGAAGGTAATTTTCACTCATTTGGAACTAAGAGTAAGATTAAAAGTAACCAATTCGAATCATCGTTCTCAACAAAGTTGAATCTTTTCGACACATAGAAAACACACGCTTCGTAGAATGCAATAAATTCTACCATCTGCTGTTTTTGCAACTCAGAAAATGATCTTAATATTTCATGAACTTTTGTAACCAAAAAATTTATCCTTTATTCTCAGTTTAATTCTAAATCTAGTGTAGAGTGGGCTATGATACTACCCATTTATTATCGTGTTTGGCTGACTAGTTTTTGCACATCAATATGGGGGACTAGTTTCTCTTGCATATCGTGGCTGAGGTTGGTAATACTACCTCCATGCATTCATGGCTCCATGGATGCATGCATGTGTCATCGTTCAGGAAAAGGATATTCATGTTCTCTATTTTAAATTAAACAATAAACAATACAACGTAGCAGGTGTTAGTTACGTGATAAAATAAATGCGAACAACTGTTAAAAAATTAGTAAAAGGAGGACATTTAATATATAAGGCAGGACGAGAGAACAATTGACGTCAATGGAGGACTGTCCTCCCAAATAGAGGACGGTTGAAAACTCTATGTTTCACACATGGAGAGGCAGTTAACGCATGCGTCGTAGCTGAAGCCTCTGCCTTTCTTCCCGTACCATTCTTCAATGAAATAAGGACAGATCCTGTGAGATGATCCTGGGCACGTAGGCTTAATTTTGTCCACTTTTAAATTTTTTAAACTTCATTTTCATTTAAATCTTATTTATTAATTCATAAACACAGCCATTGTCAAATTAAATTTTGTTGCGTAATAATTTAATATTATAGATTACCAGCCGAGATTTAAAACTTCTATGTTTGAAAACATCGATGGTTTTTTATCGATGTATTAATCTTATAATTTTGAACATAGGTGTAAGAGTAATCTTTTGTTATCGGTTTCGCCTCACTAGTCTGCATGACAGAGTAATGAAAGAATTTTACTGCACTTTGTTATCAGTGGTGGTCGAGACAGTGTTGGGGCGGACAGCGCGAGCTGCTGAAACGGGCTGTAAAGGAGCGCGGACGGTTTAGGTAACTTTGCAGTAAATGCCGTTAAAGAGTTTAGGCAAGATTTTATGACTAGATATAAAGTCTGACCTAGTTCTTAATACGTTCACTGCAGTCATCTCTGTCCAGTCCGCCATATTTCACACACATATACTTCATTGCCCACTTTATGCTGAAATTTTACCTCTTGGTGTTTTCTTTTGTTCTTCACCATTCTCATCATTCAGAAACGTAAACGAATAATATACATAATGTATACATCAGAACTTCTACAAATAAAAAGGAAGGTAAGATCTTCATTACAATCACCAATGCAATTAAGAAAGACTTGAAATCAGATAAGCTGTATACGCATCGGGGTGTGATAAGAAAGTCAATATAGTTTCCCTTCCCCTAACAGGGATCCATGATGTGAAACTAAAAACATTAAATAGCGCACTTTGAAATATATTGCTTAATTTACTCAGTTATAATACTTTTTTTTCAATTTTCTTTGAAGTAAGAAAATATAACGTTTGAATTAAGGTTATTAAATTACAACATACCGTGGTGTGCTGCCAATATTAAAGCACGAAAATAAAGCATCAACTAAAGTTGGGCGGAGCGTTTGAGCGACTCATGATCATTTAGAACGACCTGTAGCTGCAGTGCTCCTAGACAGAACAAATCGTGCAATTTGGCAAAGTCCCAGCTGGCGTGATTTGGAGACCGATCTTGATTACGTTAGCCTGCAGTTTGAACGACTTACTTAAAGACTCCAAAATAAGTTGATTCTATGTCCTTTTGCTAAAGCGATGTTAACTTGTACTGCCCATTCGTAACACGCAGTAGAAAATCGACGATCAATGGTAAGTTGCAGTAACTATGAAGAATCACAGGTAGTTATATGCATGGACGTTTTCTAAGGAATGATCGTGTTCCCAATTCAGTGAGGGAAATAATTGTCTCCTTGGACCGAATTATCTTTTTAAACTTATCCTTGGAAAGAGAAAATTAAAGCTTCAGTTGGGCAAGTGCGAAAATTTTAAGAAATAAAATTTCATATCTCATGTATTCATTATTTACTTTACTAATTGTAAACTAAACTAAACTAATTGTGTACTTAACCAATTTATCTTTCGTCTGACCAAAGTATTAAGTTCATTAATACTTTAGCAACACACATTGTCCATGTTCCCCTTAGCATCTGGACCCTTCAGCTTTATTTAATCTATACAATTTTCTCTAAACACTAAAATTCGTCGACGTCAATTCATTGGTACGTACGTTTTGTATCGAGTCTTGTATCAATGGCCTCTAAAAAGCATAGTCCCGAGCAAACATAACGTATCGTACAGGATAATGTGTACTTGCTCTGGCAGTACACTACAGTAATCACGCCACAAGGTTACCATGTTCTTGTAATAACACAATAGCTCACGATGACATCGTTGCATTGCGACCTGCTCTGGACGATAAGCGCAGTGATAAGCGATATATCGAATGGCTAATAAAAGTCATCTGCGAACTGTGCTCTCGCAGATCAAAAAACAATGGCGCATCACGAGACAAGGTACGAAGTCGTTAGCCAATAGCAAAGGAGTTTCAATTATAGATGTTGCTAAGGAAAGATGAGATACAAGTAAAACTTAGATCCATGTACCATGTCACTTTCAATAATAAAGGGTTCGAGTCCATGATCTGAAGAGAATAGTGCAAAATTTTGCGCTGAATTTCCTTTCCTATAATTTTCTCATATAATTTCTCGAGTAGAACCATTCATGGGTAATTTTATGTTTAAATTAGGATAAATAGAACTTTTATTATGAATTAATTCGTAAACAAATATATTCTTGACTTCTAGATGAATTAGTACATTGGAAACCAGAATCTACAAGAAGCATCAACAATTTCTCAGTGCATAAAATGTAAATTAAATGAAGTCGCATTTCATTCATATTAAATTTATCTAGATCATGCAATCAATATAAATTCTGTACTTTTCGAATTATTTAATAGTGTAAGTAACAATTTTCAGAACATCTACGAGAGAATTTGTAGGCTTTCTGGGACTCACCTAGGACTAACTCATGCTTCGATTTCGAACGGGAGAAGCAGAATTTTAAGAAATAACAGCCACATACCTGTAACAAAGAAAACAAGAAAAGTGATTAGTATTTTTTTCTCTTTACAATCACTGAAAGAACCACTAAAACTAACGAATTATGTCTTCCAATTGTCAGGTGTTTTAGTTACATTATTGTACACGACGTTTTACTATTATATTTTCGTTCGTATCATTCGTTATTCCTAGCAAAGTTAATGAAGGTTTAATTAATATTTTTATGAAGTCTATCTTTTGAGGATTAACCAGTTCATTAAGTTTACGTGCGAATTTTAAGTGTGAATAAGGGATTGGAAATAGCTTAATTCTCGCGTTGAATATATTTTAAAATCTAGGATAATATGAATACCCAACATTTTAAACTAACTTGAAGCGGGAGTTGTTCATGCATAATTTAAAAATACATACCCTCCATAAAATTTTATATTCATTAATAATCCATGTTACATTTTTAAGGGAAGCTGTAATTCCTTTTAGGTTTAGAGTGTTAACTCTCTGATATCTAATAATATTTTTAAATGACCACGAGCTAAAGTGCTTTGCATTTCCAAGTCATTTCATTTTTTTCGATTTGCTTTGTTTAACATTGACTCATGACACTATCTCAATCGATCACAGATTGTGGTCACCGCAATTTGGAGCAGTGTACCGAGCAAATAGACTGACATGAGTAGAGAATGTCCATTAGGCGAAGAAGTAAGCAAATCGGACGCGAGCAGAAATGTTTGAAATGCAAGAAACAATAGAATGACAACTGAATCAATTCAATAATTATTTTAGGGATCCGCTTTCACGCTTGTTTTGTTTGTGCTATACTAATATCCTCGTATGAACGCTTCTCATGTTGCTTGAGAGCGATCTCCAGTGCACATTCACTGAACTACATTGGTGTCTTATTGACAGATGGCGCTCACTCGCGAGTCGACGCAATCAATCAACACAAATAATCACGTTAATACGCAGAACGTAAGAGAATAGTCCTTGGTTTTCTTGAGAGTTTGAAATTCTTTGATTCTGAATTAGCAGTTATAATAATAATAATAATAATAATAATAATAATAATAATAATAATAATAATAATAATAATAATGCAATCCTTACGTTCAGCAAAACAAATGCCAAAAAATTACAGCACAATTTTTATGCATATCCGCAATCTTAACACGTAATACATCATTCCGTAATATAGCAGTCGTACTTATAATAAAATGTAACAAATTAATTGAAGACCCCAGAAATTAGTTTTATACTTCATTGTAAAGTTATCAACATCTAATTCTAATAGTAAATGTTTGTAATTGTTCTTATTCTAATTGCAATCATGTTTGAAATCGAGCATTAGCGCAAAGAGAACTTCAATAAATCTAATCATTGTCACACAATTCATCATTGTCAAAAATTGTCTCACACTACTTGGATGTGATTCCAATCCTATGAATGCATACCCTCTCATGTTACACCATAAGAGACCATCCAATGATGTCACTGCAGTGTCTCTGCAGTGTCTCTGCAATGTCTCTGAGGTCCTAGGTTCGAGTCCTGACAGCGGCAGGATTTTCGACACTAGGTTTTCAGCTAGGTCGAATTAAGTCGCTGTCTGGAGGAGAATATTATTGCCTGGCAGCTCTGATCGGTAGTTTTCCGTGGTTTCTCCGATGAACACCAGGCGAATGCCGGAGCAGTACCCTAACAAACGGGTCACGGACCGCGCGCAATCTTTCCTTCCTCTTCGTTATCCTATCCTCACCCCTTACGCACACACTTACACTAACATGCACTACACTACCACACGTGCCGGGAGACCGGTCGGGAGCTTAGAGCCCCGTCTGAAAGAAAGAAAATCTTGGAAATACTCCTTTGAGCGTGCGTTGCGACGAACGTTTTGAATAAATTGAGTGAAATTTCAAAAAATGTTGAGAGGGAGACATGTCCCCTCATTGTCCCCCTTAGAGCCGTCTTTGCCGCTGCACAAGAAAACTCACAGAGCTAAAAAATACTAAATTGCAGAACGGATTTATCCTGAGCGGAGCTGGTTATTTCACACCATAAGACAAAGTGTTTTTCTAGCTCCGGATGTCTTTGGGGGAGGACGCGTTACCCATAACTGTGACAAAAGCGAACGAGGAAGGAGAGGGGATTAAATAATGAACATCTAACTAAATATTTATAGTAATTATTATATTATCGACTTCTTTATCTTTATGAAATGTTTAGCAGTAAAAGGAAAGGATTTTCTAAACACGTGAACATTTCTTCACTTAATTGAAAAATTACTATTTTTGAGATATGCCACCGACTATATATATAGTCGGTGCAGAAAAAAGTGGCATATCTCAAAAATAGTAATTTTTCAAATAAGTGAAGAAATTTTCATGTGTTTCAAGAGATTTTCATATATATATATATATATATATATATATATATATATATATATATATATATATATATATATACATACACACATACATACATATACACACACACACACACACTCCGATTTATTTAATGTGTCGCCTCAAGGTCACGAGCTGAACGAAGAGGGGGACACTGTCATCCAACCGGGAGCTTCGTTACGATTTAAATGTTTGCTTTGGAGCTACCGATTGGATGGCAAGTGCGCCGCTTCTTCCAGCTCGTGACCTTGAGGCGCCACGTTAAATAAATCAAAGTATAGAAGGTGTTTTGTTAATCCTATTGGATTAAACGTGATTTGAACCATTCCAAGATGGGCCACGAACAATCATATCATAAATCACCTACACATTACCATTATTGTCAGGAACCCCTTTTGGGCCCGGTCAATTTCCTACGTTGCAAACCGCAATGGCAACAGCCGTGTAGTTGATGCTGGAAGCGAAGAGGCCGGGGGAGGTGATTTCCGACTTGGCAACAGGGCTGGCGCGAAGAGCCAAGCGCTTCTGGCCGGCCCGGGGGGAACGGCGCGCCGCCCGCTCTAGCGCCGGCCACCGAAGAGGCTTCCCAAATTTTACCAAAATATCGATACAGCAATGTTTCGATACATCGCTAAAGCGTTTTCGATGTCGATGAAAACATAAACAAGAAAATAGCGATGTTTAAAACAACGATGTTCTATGTATACAGTAATAAACATATTTTATCTTTTATATATATATATATATATATATATATATATATATATATATATATATATATATCATCATTCATATATTTTAATTCCATCATTATATATTTTCCATTCTTAATTACAGCACGTAAAAGGGATATATTTCATTGTTTGGTTACCAGCATGTTAATAGTACGTAAAAATTATTATCGAATGTAAAGAATCAAATTAACAATAAAGAATATCTTGTTTGGCTATCGATTTCGTTTTTCACTGTCGATTCACGCAATGACTCGCCTGGCGATAACATACATTCATAACACGAGCAGCTCCCAAACTTCCTCTGATTGCAAGGCGAAATGCGTAGGGTGATAAAGAGCATGAAGCAAAACAATGATACTGATGTGGGTTTCTGCTACTCCACAACGTGCTTAAACCTCTTTATTTAAAGAAAGAAAAAATAATTAAAAATTTTAAATAAATCGATGTTTTTGCAAACATAATATCGATGTGATGCAACAAAATATCGATGCAAAACATCGCAAGTAAAATATCGATGTTTCTGGTGGAAAACATCGATTTTTGCCATTCCTGCTTTCACGCAGCTGCTAACTACATCGTAACGAATACGATATCAACCCTAGTTTCAGCCACCCCTGCGCATGCGCGAACGAGAAAGTTACAAAAGAGTTCTAAAGGTAAAGGATTCTCCACCAGAATTATCGTATTATCGCTCATGATACAAATCCTGTGATCACTAGAGACCGGATTTTTATGTAATTACATAATTTTTGTCTTTCTACTTTCGGTTCTAAAAATTGTAATCTTGGCGAATCAGGGCAATCCTAACACAATATCAAAATATTTCATTACATATTTTTTACATATTTAGTACGATATTACATAATTTACATATTTTGCTATTTTCACACAATATTTTTTTATTTTATCAATTTTCTTCAATGTTATTGCTTCCTTTCTTGAAAATAAGTATTTTTAAACAAATCCCACTTCTTTCTAGTTTATTACTGCGTGCTGTCTACACGACGTACGCTATGAAGACGCGGTCGGATGTTCTCACAGTCCGGTGCGCCTGCTTCAGTTTGTAGCTTCTTCAGTTCGTCATAAAGGTTTTGCTATTTTCGGGAAAGGTGTATGATGCAAAACGGGAATAACTTTGTGCTCTCTAAATGATTTTTAAAATGTTTGTATAATTTTTAAAATTTGTTTAGGAATTTTTTTATGAATGTAATTTCGTGTTATGTAAATGTTCGTTTTTATAATTATTGGGTTTTAATATTACATATTATATCCGATTTTACATATTTATTACACATTCTTACTGTTTTCATTACATATTTATACATATTTTGACGTTTCGTACTATATATTTTTCCGGTCTCTAGTGATAACGAAAAAAGGAATTTGTTCCCAATTGAGGCGGCAGAGTGTGCGGCAAACTGCACATTCCCATTACCCAATAGCATGTCGGTGGACAGCTCTAGTCGAACAAATCTTTATTTATTTCACGTCGAAATAGTTAAAACGGTGTGACATACTATGGAGAGAAGGGCAGATGCGAATGAAGCGTTTACAGCAAACACTGCCATCACAATTCGAAACTAGCATTTGCCTTTAGAACGAAACATGCAAACGATATAGTAGGTCACGTGGAAACCACACAATAATTTTTTAATCTATGGTTATATATTTCAGATTTAACATGGTTAAATGCAAACTAGAGGAGACGCGCCTTGATGATGAAGACAGCAAGAATACCTTCCGAGAAGGAGAAACTCCTCTCTCGGCGAGGAAGAGCATCACCGAAGACACGCAAAGTGGCGAGCAGGGAGGATTGGCAGAAGCAACGAGCGCTGCAGATGTGTGCAGAAGCC
Source organism: Teleogryllus occipitalis (assembly GCA_011170035.1). Lineage (NCBI taxonomy): Eukaryota > Metazoa > Arthropoda > Insecta > Orthoptera > Gryllidae > Teleogryllus > Teleogryllus occipitalis. The sequence continues at coordinate 60,916 of BLKR01005495.1, forward strand.
AGGTGGATGATTTTCGAGGCAGGAGGAGGACATCGCAGAGGCGAAGACATTTCAAAAGAGGTGGGCGGTGTCGGACGAAGGCGCGCAGAGCGGGCACGCGGCGTCGGCAGCGAGAGGGCGAGGCGCCACAAAGGCCCGGCACGCCGCGGCGCGCCGCGGGCAACCGTGGAATGAGCAGTGGCGGGGACAAAGGCTGTTGTGGCGGTTGAGCTGCGGCGGGCGACCTCCTGTTGGGGAGGGGGCGCGCTCCCCGGGCGGGGAGGTCGGGGCGCGAGGCGCGGGCGCTGCTCTCCGCCTAGCCCCGCCCCGCCCCGCCCTGCCCTGCCCCGCCCCGCCCCGCCCCGACCCGCTCCGCCCCGCTCCGCCCCGCTCCGCCCCGCCCCGCCCCACCCCGCCTCGCCTCGCCCCGCTCCACCTGCCCCACCCCGCCCTGCCCCGCTTCGCTCCACCTGCCCCACCCTGCCCCGCCCCACAGGTAGCCAGGCCAGCCAGGGCCCGGGGACGCCCGCCCTGCGTTCGGGGCGATGGCGGCGCCCCACAGCACAGCCTGCACGACAGGGGAGCTCTCCACGAGGGACTACGAATCGAAACAGGGGTTCACTTTTGCAGGGGGGAGACCCTGATCCAGAATTTCCAGATGAGAGACTGTTGGTATAACGAAACCAATTATGGACTGGAATATCGAAAACTAACAACGGAAAATTCAACTTTAACGTGACTTTTTATGGAGCATGTTCAATTCTTTAAAATTATATTGATATTGTTGTATTGATTTATTCCGTTGTAAAATGTCTTTAATGAAAGGAAAACCAAATCACCCGATTCATTAAAAAAGCGTAGTTTTGTTTCGAAGTTCAATTTCACATACTAATTTTCAGTTACAATTTGATATGGTTTAGTCAATTCTCTAAGCAAAATTCAAATTGTGTTGGATGAGATAAGTTAAACTATGAAATATGAATCAGGAACACGCGTTGCATTTTCATTATATCTCATAATTAATTAAACACAGTTTCATTTTACTTTACACATTCGCATACATATTAATTTTAAATATTAGTTAATATATAGTTAGGTTTTAAATACATTTTAAATAACTCCTCACCCCACAGCACTGCATAAACAGCAATGTTGATTTATATCTGAAAGGTACTTGGACGATCCTTGAGTGAGTATTGCATTAAACTAACGTAAATCATAACTTCATGTATTGTTTAAGTACAAAATACTCACAATAACGAAAAATATTAGTACTACAAATCCCAGGGCACTGTGTAGAAACCCTTGTCTAAAAATCAAACCGGGCAAGCGCGTTTGCGGGATTGTGATCCTCTTTTCTCTTCCGCAAAAACAAATATTTTCTTCCCCTCTTTTCTACTGTTCACTGCCGATTACTCTGCAAAACACATAACGGAGCGAACTGTACAGGCTTTTCGCATTCCAGATTTTTGAAACCGCGCGCCCACAGAACTGATCATATTAGAGCCGTTCCACGTCAAATCGCACAAAAAAAATTGACTTTCATATTTTTTAATTATTTTCTATTTTTTTTCTGTTTATTACAGGAATCAAATATTTTAACACTAGCTGAATGTGGCGTCGCTGAGGTTTTAAACTTTCTCCGGTTTGACTTTTCTTTCTTCTTTTTTTTTCTTCGTAACAGACTCCTCTTTGTTCAGTTTAATGTTTTGCCAGGGATGCTAACTAACCACTTAAATTTTTCAATTATTTTGTGATTTTGAGCACGATTTCTAACATTTACTTTCCTTCCGAACTTAAGTAATGTAATTGTTTCATAAAATTGACTTCGTCATTTGTTCGAAATGATTTTTTTTTTCAATGAGTCGCACTAGTTATTTTTAAAATCAATGTGAAAACCACGCGATGTTGTCGGCAAAGACGCATTTATCTGTTGCACCTCCGAGTCATTTGGATTATCCTCAGTTCTCATATCAAAATGATCGTCTTCTCCAAACTATCTGAAGACGTAAGGCTGATCCCCGCAGCCTAGACGCAGCGACCGGCTCCATGACACCGCTGTGCTCTTCTCGGAGACGCGCACCCACGGCCGTCTGATTCGGGCAACTCAATAAGCCCTCAAATTATTTAGTTCATTTTTCATGAAAGGAAATTCTCGTTTTCTTTGTCTTCCAAGGCTTTTTCCGAGATTTCTCCCGAGACTTCTTCCGAAACTTCTTCCAAGACTTCTTCTAAAACGTCTTTAAAGACTTCTTCCAAGATTTCCTCTACGTCTTTCTCTACGTAGGTACTGGAGCTTAATCAACGCCACCTACACAGGTGGTGTTGGTTTCATTCCCGACATACTCACCAAGATCGCAGCTAAAACACGAAAAAAAAGTTTGGAATTTTTTTAGAATCTTATGGGCAGACCCGAAAACAAATCATCAGTTCCCCATCAGGAGACGCGTCGAATGACACCTCATGTCTTGATTGGTGCCCGGGAAGTGGTCTAACCGCGAGTGACGGAACCGCACATCCGCACATCTGCATATCCGCACACTCGAGATTTTACTCAAGTACTACGTATATAGGAATGTGTATTTTTTAGATTTTTCTAACTTTATTATATTTGGAAATATTGCATGTTGAAATATATGCTAAAAATGACGCGTATCACTAACTTTAAAGTATCACATACTTGAATACACTCACTTTTTTAAACACATTTTTGGAAATGTTTTGAAAATTGAATATTTCTGTAAACTGACCTCGTCGACACATCTGTCGTATCTTGCACGGAGACCGCCACTCATGTTGCTCAACACGGTGTACACACGATTCACAGAACAAATTCTAACACTCTTCACTTTACCAGACGCGAAATCCGACTGACGATCAGAAAATTTGGTCATGTCCCTAGACAAGTGGTCTGTTGTATTTTACGAGCAAGGTTGGGTTAGCGCCCCATCCCTAGGACGCAAATGAACTCAGCAGTAAAATGCGTTTCGCCGACATGAGGAAAAGCAATAGTAGAATTCGTTTCGCTGTCACCCATCCCTTCTGGAGTAACATGTGAGATACTGATGTTTCTTGAAACCCTAACAGGCAGACGGTCATTGTTTTTACACTTCTTCAGCACTTGGATCAAAGACTGACCGAACACAATTTATTAGTGCATGGGCAGGGAGAGCGCGCCTTCAGTCTTACAATTGATTTTTTTTAAATGTACGTGGGCAGTGCACACCTATTTCTTGTAGTATTTTATAAAAATTGAACTAGAAATAATCCTATATTTTTTTCAATTTTTGTATCTGATCAAGTTCATATAAATATGTTCATTTGTTTAAAATACTTACATTTTTTAAATGAAATGTTTATTTTTTGAAAATGTATTTAGAGAAGAATTAAAAATTCACGTTTCAAACTATTCAATGAAACAAACAATGAATTTTTAAATTTAGTACATTCTGAGCAACAATTGACCATATTCTGCGAAGTATGCGTAAATTTCAAAATTTAATGTAGACATAACTACACAAATAATCAATTTTCAGACAAATAAAAAAAGTATCTTTTTTAGATGTTCAGATTTAAGAAAAAAGTATCGTACATTTAAAAAAAATATGTCAACTCTTGTGAGATTTGACGTGAAACGGCACATTCATTAGCATGTTTGTTCTCACGCTGTTTTTTCAATTCTGCCAAGACAAACAACTTGCACGACCGGAGAGGCGTGGTGGGTAGCGTTTCAGGGATCATACAATCACGCGAGAAGTGCAGTAGCAGTGTGAAACCCGCCCGTGGGCCTACACGAACGGCCGCCCGGCCGCTCCGGGGCTGCGCGCTGCACGTGGAGGGCGCGGAGTGGTGTGGAGTGGCGGGGCGGGGCGGGGCGACGGCGGCGCCGGGAAACCTGGCGCTGCGCCAACGGAGCGGGGAGAGGAGAGGAGAGGAGAGGAGAGGTAAGTACCGCGGCCGCGCCGCATTAACGCGGTGGGAACAATCGCAGAGTCGTGAGGGCGGGCGTTGAAAATAAAAATTAAATAAAATAATAATAAAAAGTAAAAATAAAAAAGAAAAGAAATAATAATGAAGAAAGAAAAGAAGAAAACTGAAAAATGAAAAAACGGAAAAAATGTAAAGAACAGGTAATAAAAGAGAAAAAGGAGAGAGATAAGAAACTACGTAATAAAAAAACAAGAAAACGAATAAGAATATTTGTATTTTTCTATAGAGGTTAATTGATCATTGTTACACCTCCTGCCTTTTAAAACGAATGTTTTTAATTAATTCGCAAACCTCTTTCTCCTCGGGGCTCGTGATCTCTTAAATGTGCTTACCACTGTTAAAAAGATTCATTTTGTAAGGCAGGAGGTGTAACAATGGCCTAATGTCATCGGCTTCAATAGAAAAATCGAAGTTACAGGTTGTCGGTTCAGGTTGACAAAGAGTCGGCGTTTGTAACAGGTTAAGGTAGATTTAAACTAGAATTAAGATAGTATTTTATGTGAAAGTTGCCTTTGCTGCACAAGCAATGCCAGTTCCAGCACGCGCGACATACATATATCCCGTTATGCACCGTATGAAATGAAATACTCCTTCCAAGGGAAACCCGCAGGAGGGAGGTTGTGCAGCCGCGGTATATTTGAATCAGAGAGGATATTTGTATTGAATTTGTGTTCATCTACAATAATTTAAACGAATGATTTTTAATTTATTTTTTGACATCATTTAGGTCAATTCACGTTCAATTTCATGATATTTTTGTTTTGATTATGTTAAGAATCTTACGATTGACTGGTCTCAACGAAAACCTCTTATTACCCATTTGGTTTGTTTAAAGAAATTTTAAAATAATATCAAAGACGTAAAAAAGTTATTTCATTATTCTACGAAAAGCTATAATTCAGAATAATAAGCAAGAAATAATCAGAAGGAATTAAAACAACCATTAATGAATTTCCTTACGTAATATTAATTAATATTAATTAGAATTTCCCTTAATTAATATTAATAGTAGTGCAATTCCGTTTTAATTTATTGATTGATGCATTGTTGTTGATGGTAAAAGAAATCGTTAATAAAATATTACAGGCGAGTAAATGCTGCCAGCGTCGACTCTTCGACGCGAACCGCTGGGGGGTGGAGGGAGGGGGTCTGGCTCAGCGCTCCACGTGCGCGCGGCTGGCCGGCCAGTCAGCTGCGTGCAGAGGCGCTGCAAGCCCTCGTCAGCTTCCCATCGCGTCCGCCCCCCCCCCCCCCGCGAGTCGCCCCCGGGGCAGCTTGGCTTGCGCGAACCGCTCCGCGCCCAACGCTCGCGCGCTGCCCTGCGGCTGCCGGCCGCAGCAGCTGACAGCACCTGTGCCCCGAGGCCTCGTCAGCAAGGGAGCAGGGCAACCCACGAGACATGACGAACCGGCTGCAAGACACGCAGTACTTTGCTTCCAACTGATTTAACGATGCGATCTAGAAATGCGTCTTTCTTTGAGAAACCTCATTTGCAATAGACAATGCCGATAACAATAGGAAAATGTTGATAAATCTTGAACGAGTTTCATAAATATTCCGTTCACTACTTGTATTAATTCATTTTAAGTAAACTGTGTACAAAAATGTAAGCAAACGAACAATGATTCTTTAACTATATCAAATTGCAACTCTCAAATGAACAATGAATCACTGGTTTCCTGGTAAGTCTCTTTACGGTCTAAGTCTTAGTACTCTTTCTACTAGTTTTTAAGTTACTTTCACAAGGTACTGTTGAATATCACACGAATGTATGAAAATCATAATCAGCAGTTTCATATTTTTTTTACGTTTAATGTCTTTTCATATTTCTCCCCCCCCCCCGCTAAAAACCAAACTTTTGAATCAATGCTCACAAATGTGAAGTAATTTTACCCATAATTTACATGTGTACAGCTGTGTCAGCTATGTGCACATTGAAATTGCAAAATACCGCATATTCCTTCAACGAAGAAAGCGCAATTTGTTAAACATGTGGAATTATCAGCGGCCTTCTCTTGTAACGAGCACTTTTAATGGAAGGTAAAGAAAAAAAATACCCTTGAGAAAACCCACAACTAATGGAAACGAGTAATTTTTAACATGCTAACGGTTTTAGATGTCAAGAACGACTATTGAAAAATGAACTGAGAATAAGAAACAAAGACATCTTGAATAGTCAACCATAATATTAAAGATATTTCAAATGTACATCAAAGTGCAAGGCATACAATTTTTACTATATATAAATTAGTTTTTAAATGTTTCCAGATATTAATATTATGACGAAATTAATTTGTTTTTTTACATGTGTTGTCTTCGGTAAATTAGTTTTGTTTCGAAGAACAGGAACGTGTTCTCTTTATTTTTTGGGTCACATTCAACTACGTAGAATCTTTTTCCCGACTGTTCTCTCTTACATCATCACCTAACATTGCGTTATCCCTCCCTACCTACGCGAAGAACCATTTCCAACAGAAACGAAGGTCATCTCGAAAAGACGCCCAAAACGACAACACCCCACAATAAAAACCAGCATGTCGCCCATTGCATTAACGTCACGCACGAACGACGGAATTAACGAATCCGGCGGGAGAATACCGCCACATCACCCACGCGCCGCTTCCACCTCCGCCTCCGCTCCCCCGCCCGCCCCCTCACCCGTCCTGATTCCGGTCACCCGCCCGCCCGCACCGTCTAGACGACGCGTCCGTCCTGTCCGTAGTTTTTCTTTTCTGCCACTCGACAGTGTCGGGAATTTAATTTATGCAAGGGGAACAGATTGAGCCACTGCTTTGCGGTTTAAGCAGCTAGAGGGTGGGAGGTCCGTGCGTCCGTTGGTTCGATCATTCGTTCGTTCTTTCGTCATTCTTAGGTTCATTCCTTCGTTCGTTTGTTCGTCCATCCGTTCGTCCGTCGGTCCGTCCATCCGTCCGTCCGTCCGTCCATCCGTCCATCCGTCCGTCCGTCCGTCCATCTGTCCATCCGTCCATCCGTCCATCCGTCCATCCGTCCATCCGTCCATCCGTCCATCCCTCCATCCCTCCATCCGTCCAACCCTCCATCCGTCCATCCCTCCATCCATTCGTCCGTCCGTCCATCCCTCCATTCGTTCATCCATTCGTCTGTCCGTCTGTCCGTCCGTCCGTTCGTCCATCCGTCCTTCCATCCATTCGTCCGTCCGTCCATCCGTCCGTCCATCCACCCATCCGTCCATTCCTCCATCCGTCCGTCCATCCGTCCGTCCATGCACCCGTCCGTCCATTTCTTCATCCGTCCATCCATTCGTCCGTCTGTCCATCCGTCCATCCGTCCGTCCATGCACCCGTCCGTCCATTCCTCCATCCGTCCATCCATTCGTCCGTCCATCCGTCCGTCCATCCCTCCATTCGTCCATCCATTCGTCCGTCCGTCCATCCATTCGTCGGTCCGTCCGTCTGGAGGACGAGAGCTCCGCCCCCCGCCGCCGCGGCGCGTCGAGGGACGCGAGGGCCTCCACGCAAAACCGCGGCGCGGCGCGGCGCGGCGGTCCGGGCAATTGAGGTCGAGTTACGAAACAGAAGGCTCCTTCCCGCAAGAAGGCGCTAAACAAAACCGCGTCGCACAGCGTGGAGCGGTACAACGCCGCACCGCGCCACGCCGCACCGGCGCTCGCGATTCGTCGCGGGGGAGGAGGAAGGTAGTGTGGATTAGTAAGTTGTCGCGACGGAAATTGAGATAGTTGAAGCGGCAAACGTCGTACCTACTACGCTAATGTACCGGGTGAACACTGATCACCTCTCACAACGAAGTATTCACCGGGTGCATTAGCGTTTATGGGTGCGATCGCTTCTCAGAGGGGCTAGATGCGGGTCACGACGTTAGCACGTTATCGTCATTGACGAAGATGCTGACTCGGACGAGATGACTGACCGGATGAGAATGATAAGACTGACCGGATTTTTTTTAATCCACGCGGATGTCTAAAACACATGACTGGGACCGCGCGTGATCCATTCTACCCCACCCTAACTACTCCCTTCTTTAGCTTGGGGCTTCTTCAAGGGGCCAATTCTCTACGATCTCGAAAGTCTCAGACGCGAGTCTTAGGTTGACTAGCCCAAGATGGATCAAGCCTGTAATGCACAGAAAGATGATGTAGTAGTATTTGGGTCATTTATCAGGAAGAGAGTAACTTCACAGCAAAACGCGAGTAGTTATTCTCTAATTTCTTTATTTTATTCAGAGTTCGATACTTTCACTACAATTTAATATTTCATTATGAAAGAGGTAATATTTAAGAAATGTCAATGTTTAATAATACACTATATTTCTTTTTATGTCCATGCAAGAAGTGACTTTGCACAGTTCGCCCGTAATATTTATTCTGTGAGTTTCTTTTTTCGTTCGACATCTTCTACCGGTTATCTTCGACCCAGACGGGGATAGAGAAAGATTTTCCTAAGGATGAACCGAAGTGACAGCTAGTGCTGGCAACATAACTGAAGGTTCTGTGATCGTTGTGCCCTCGAGCCCATTAGACTCCCTTCCTGCATTCGTTCGTTTGCAGTTGGCTAACTTGTAAATGGCTTCGACGCTTCCTTTTGCGATGTCCTCGTCCGACAAAAATATAGTGTGCCACGAGAAATAACTGAAATTAGGAAGTGCAGTGTGCTCTTCTGTAAAAAATATTTTTTCTATAAACATTGCGTTAAATTTACTTTTTGTGTAATAAATATTATGGTTATTTTAAAACCGACACTTGAATGCGAGATGCGTACCGGTGCACGTGTTTCCGGCTTAAATAATTTTTCTTTCTATTTACGTTCGTGGTAGTGTTCACTGACTGTGAGAGCAAGTTAAGAGACTTTCCACACACGTAATTAAATTTGAATAATTCCCGGACTCGCGTACGTGCATATACCTCAGCGAAACTCTTAGACTTCTGCATAGATATGTTTTCGCAGGAGCCATTAGCACTTCACGAAGGGGCGTGGCTGAACAGCTGTCGCTGCAAAGGGATACTTCTCTGAATTACATGTGATGTTCACTTGTTACGCGAACTGTCACTTTGGCTCATCCTCAGGAAGATCCTTCTATAGGAGATGGCTAAAATTCGCTGCCATTGCCAGCAGTGATAATGTTTTCTCGGGCGCCACGAAGGCGGAGATAGCGAGCGCCCGTGGCGGCAAAAAGCGACAACAGCGCGGGGGAGGGGGCAGGAGGCAATGGTGCAGCGGTGGCGGCGTAGGCGGCGGCCGCGGCCACTGCCCCCTCGCTACTACCGCCTCCGCCGACCTCAGGGGCAGCCTTGAGGCTGCTTAGAGGCGCCCCATTTGCAAAATCCCTGACCCGGAGACCAGCTACTATTTAGAGATCGCTGACGGGAACCGTGAACTTTCTCCCATGCGCGGATTTTTCAGATGATGCGGTGGATCACCGTATTCTACTCACACACTCCATTCCTATTCTTCCTTTCATTCCACACTTATTGTTCCAACTGTATGATTGGTTTATAAAATTTAGAAGCATCTCATTCCAAAGTGTAACTTCTGCTTCTTTGACATTTCTTTATGGAAGAATTATACGCATGTTAATTATTCTTTGGAATCTGCTTACATATTTCATTTCCGGAGCCAATTAAAATTAGAAAGAGTGGCCTGGTTACTATAAATCACATATAATTATCTTCAATTTTATCTGTAAAAATCAACAAAAACATCTGCAATGACGTCTCTACTGACCCTACGACACAAGTCTAAGCAAAAGATCCGGAAGGACAATATAAATGGAAAGAACAACTTTCTTTATAAACACATTCAAACATTTATTCTGTTAAAGTTTCAGAAAAAGTTGTGCCTTCTCAATTATTTTGTGTCATTATTTTCATTATTTAAATCTATTAGAAAAACTAAGCGATTTATAGAAATGAATATGTCTAGTCACACGAGTGAAAAGTACTACACGCCCAGAGATGAATATAAATACTAAATATGAAGGGGGCTGAGCCGGATGACCGAGGTGGCTAAGAGCGTGTACCGACTCAGTGCTTCGGTTCAAAGGATTGCGGGTTCGAGTCCCGCCTTGGGCATGGTTGTTTGTCCCTTGCCTTTGTATGTGTTGTCGCGGAGGGCCACGCGTTCTGCTAACCCCAGATCAGAGGAGCCCGCAAGTGTGTTGGTCTAGTGTATGGTCGAATATGCGTCCCATCGGGACGTAAAGGGTAATCAGCTGTCGGTTGGATAAAAGCCTTGGGGAAAAGTATAATAGAGTTAGTATGTTTCGTTGCTCTGGCAATAAATTTGAACTATCTAATTCGCTTTTGTGTTCAGTATTTCACGTTCAACTCACTTTTTCTAACTTCCAAATTTTTATCAACAAACGGAAGTCCACAAATTTTGGCGGTCGTTATTATGCCCATTGTGTAGAACATGCACATTTGTTCGGCAAAGACTTACGCATTAGAAATTCATGAATATCTGTCTAATCACGAGCTATCTACAAAATTTTTCTTGATACATCAACTTAAATATTGGCGAAAGCACGAGACAAGACCTGTCGATTTCCAAAAGCAAATCTCAAAATATATCTAATTACGTGAGTTGTCAGTAAACTACGTTATCACTTTTTCAGTCACGAAGATTCTTTGTATGAACTGTTCCTGTCACGAATAAGATCGTCGAATACAAAGTCACTAAGAAAACTTCTTTCACTTCAAACGTAGCAGTGACGTATTCTACCTAGTCGTAAATTGGACTTCCCTCTCGGAATATTTCCTTAAGAGACAGAAAACGACATCGCGCTCGTTACCCAAGTGACGTCGGTGCGGTCATTTTCACTCTCGCTCTGTTGTATCTTTGTGACTTCTATGTACGTCCCGACGCACCTCGTTAACGAACCCAAGGACGTTCATTCCGGTCAATTAGGAGAGATCTCAGTCATCAGGTTTCTACGCAAACGGAAATTGATTTTTTGATTGAAAATGTTTTTCTCAATTTGTGAAGACATTTCATTTCGTTACCTTGCAGTCAATTTTACAATAATGGTAATACCAGTACTAATAATAAGATAATACAATAATAAATAGCTCTAATAATAACTTTTATCAATATTTAATTCAAGGGATGCAATTTTTTTGTCAAACATTAAAATTCCGATGTATAGAGATGTCTCTGGCATAAATCTTCTTTCATAAGTACGATTAGTTATGTATAGAGACATTACTTATACACGTGTACCCTGGACTGGAGATACTATCTGGAGACTGCGTGAAGAATGTTGACAGTCTGATGAAAGGGTTGCAGTGGACTCGATGGCCCCTCAGCGCGTGTGCAGAGCGTGCGCCAAGCAAGGGGCACTGCAGCTGCTGTAGGACATTGGAATTCAGTTTTGACTCCCTTTTCGATTGTTTCGTAATCATCACTTTCCAGTACAAGACGATTGTCATCTGGAGAGAGAGAGGCTAATTAATGTCTATTAACACTTACGAGAAGGAGAGCAAATAGACGAAATTTGGTGAACGCTACATTTAGCATAATAAAAATCACTTCCAATTTATCTTCGTTGAATTATATTATCATAAAAAATATTATAAACGGTTCTGAAATGTTTGTGGTACATAGCCATGTTCTCACAGTGCGCTAGTGTTCAAACCTGGAATAGTCAAGCACAGAATTTTGTTATGCACATCAATATAATCTTAAATATCTCTCTAGTATATATGTCTTTCCAAAAATAGGAGACGCTTCACTTTGTGAGTAGCTGATTTTTGAACTTTCATTACTTTGCTAGTTTAAAAAATACGGTCAATGTTTAAAGTTTAAATGTAAGTAATGGTCATTTCTTTTCAGCAGGTTTTTTTCGAATTGAGCAAACGAATTTGGATCATTATTTGATGCATACATTTTCTCCCTTCATTCTTCATGCGGAATAATCATTTACGGAGATTAGATAGTTATCACTTATCAGCCTTCATTGTTTCATTCAATTTTTTTGTTACGTAGATATACTTAGTATTATGATAATAATAATACTCAATCGTATCACTATCGTAAATGGTGTTCGTGATAAACCGCGGCCGTTGACGTGGCCTTCCTCGGGGCTGCGCGCGCGTCTCCTCACCACCCGCGTCAGCCACCGCGCGCGCGGCGCAGCCTCAGGGCGATCGGCGCGTCTGGTTGCGGCGAGAGCGCGCGCTACTCCGTTACAGGCCGGGGCCACCGCCCCTCCCCTCCCCCCTCTCGGATCGTCTCCTCTTGCGAGCTCTCACGGCCGCCGCCCCTCCCCCCGGTCCCGCCCCGCCAGGAAGATGGCGAGCTAAAAACGTTGCATAACCCCGCCGCCAGAGACAAAAAAAAAATATTTCGACGCATTAGAATGTAAAACGTTGGGATCACGCCCAAAACGACCTTACGATTATTCAAGTCGCGAGTCCTCGATATTTCGGTTATGATTGCGATAATGTTTCGTGAAACGGGTGCTGTAAAAACGACACGATTTTCAAATCGCGCGTTTGTCGTCGCGTTGCGTCACAAGTCATGTGACTTTATTAGTTGTTACTAGATGCTATCTCACTACAGAAAGTGTGTTTTGTTTTCTTGATTTGTACTGTGCCATTCTGAACCTAAGTTGGCGAGTATTCTTAGCAACGTGGCCTTGGTCTGCGATTTATTTTAAGCTTTGTTCGAACGCAAATACAACGGGGTACTGAAATAATTCGGGGAGCAGGAAACCATTTGGGCAAACTGAGTCTAGTTCTCCTTTTGTAAACCACTCGAAAGAACTACTGAATGCCAAAGTGTTTTACGTGAATGGGACGATTACGACTTAAGACTTTCATTCAACGATTATGCTGATGAAACACTGGAATTTTTAATGTTTTCTTGTTACGACAAACTTTTGCAGTGGTGCATCAACTGGTTTGCATTTAAATATTCTATTTTAATTACGTAAATATTTTACTGACAGAAAAAAACACTTCACTGAATTGATAGCATCTGAATTTACTTACATATCCCAACTTGCAGGAAAATACAACATAGCAAAGATAGACGGGTCTCTCCTTACCTTACTCTTGTCTAATTTGTAACAAAATTGAAACACGCATGAAAAACTGCAAACTGTATACAAATTTTTACGAAAAGGTGTAAAAGCACATCAGTTTATTCGAAATAGACAAATTCTGAGAGAATTGAAGAGTATTCCAACGATTTAAGAAAATAATATGCAACACATTAGCAGCACATTTTATTTACTATTTCCTTCTCATAGTGGTGAAAAATCTAGGTAAAACTGTTATCATGCCATCGTATTATCTCCCCATACCCCATACCAGGGCTGCCCCATACCACCGCAAGTTGGATCAGACTCACTCTTCCATTAATCAATTCAATGCCTGTTAACAATAGACCATATGGTTTACTAAAACAAGAACAATTCTGAATTACTGTCCAGGAGTTACTCTCAATTATTATTACTGACTGAAAGTTCAGGTTTATGTAATAAAATATGAATAAAAACCTCTGAAAGGGATATTATGCCGAATAAGCAGTAAATAGATTGAAATATTAACAGAAAAAGAGGAATCGGCTCACTCTTTCTGATTAGGATGTATACGCAATAATCCAATGCAATCCCTCAAGCTTCTTACAAATGCAATCTTTAGTAGCAGTGCACTATAAATGTGTTATTTCTCGTTTTAAGCGTTTTCTTGTTTATGCGGAATATTATCCCACTCGCAAGTCTGACGTTTTATAGATATCCGCAGGAATAACAGCGCAATCTATCGGAGGAATGCCGTGGTATCTCAAGCGTGCGCTGGTGGTGCGGGCAGGGAACTACCTTCCGCGTCGCGCTCTTTCGAAACATTTGCCTTGCGTTGCGCGCCAACAGCGCGGCAGGGCAGCTCAGGGGCGCCCAGCAGCACGACTCGCTCGCTTTCCGGCCAAAAGGATCTCTTCGAAGAAAAAATGCTTTCTTTTTTTACAAAATAAACAAATAAATCGATATTAAAAGTACATAAAATAGCAAAATACTAGCGGCCTACAAATGCGCGGCTGAACAAAACCACACAACGGTTTTCCAAAATGGAGCTTGATTGATTTTTTCGTGTTTCCGGGCTCGTGAACTGCTTTGGTCAGTAGTCCCGTTAGTGTAATGCATGTTTTTTTTCTCGGGAGGTGGCGGTGATCTTTCCCCGCTGGATGGCGAGATCCGGCGCCGACCTACCGCCGGCTAGTGGGGTTTCCCCCTAACCAGGACTCTCCCACCAGCGGGGCATCGCCCCAGCCGGGACAAGCTCTAAGCTCCCGGCCGGTATCCCGGAATATGTGGCAGTGTAGTGCATGTTAGTGTGTGTGTGTAAGGGGAGGGGATAGGACAATGAAGAGGAAGGACAGATTGCGCGCGGTCCGTGGCCCATTTGGTAGAGTACTGCTCCGGCATTCTCCTGGTGTTGATCGGAGAAACCGCGGAAAACTACCGATCAGAGCAGCCGGCCTCTAGAATTCTCCTACAGACAGCGACTGAATTCGACCTAGCTGAAAAGCTAGTGTCGAAAATCCTGCCGCCATCAGGACTCGAACCTACGACCTCCCGGTCAGAGGCGCTGCAGTGACATCAGTTGATGCACTGAGCTATCGCTCCAGGTCAAAATGGAGCGAACACACTACTCAAAAACAAATAAACCATTTTCCTCCCCCATAAAATTGACATAAATTAAATAGTTTAATTAAAACAGTCATCGTGAACACAGAAATAACACTGTATCGGATACGTACAGTAAGACGTACGACAGTACGTCTTTACAAAAATATCAGGAAGGGTCTTGTCTCGGTGATGTTGCTCTCACGCATGGAAACATAAAATACTGCTGTAAGATATCACTATCATTCGTATGCAGCTTATGACGGCAGTTCCTTTGGTCTGACATTTACCCGACATAAAACTCGTGCCTTATGCCAGAACGAACTAACATATTATGCAAACATTCTGATTTTTATGGAAATGGTATGATTTAATCAATGCATACCTAGTTGACTATTAGGTTATTCCCGATGACGCTTGTGTTTTCCTGGCGGACAAAACTTCATAACAGATCTGAAGATATTGGAGTAACACTTTCACCTGTTATTTATTATTTCCAGACGATCGTTCAGAGCGAAAAGAACTAAGACAAGCGAGGATATGGGTGAAATATTATTTCTCGAAAGAGACTGACCATTTAAAATATTACCCGCGTGAAGTTTCATGTAAGCGTTCGTATTTAGCTCACGCTGTATTACGTGCTTCGTTGTCAGCGTTACTTAAATTCTATAAGTCGTTATTGAAAATGACTTTTGTTTGTGCGATGGATGCATTAGATCGATGAGTTAAGGCCCATTCACAATGCAATTACAAACATAAGCATAACACATAGACATAGACATTAACACAAGCGAAGAGTTGGCGTAGTCACAATGTCGAACAAAAACACAGGCAAAATAAGAGTTTCTATTGGCTATGAGACGCAGCACACGAATCGACACAAATAGTTCGCCTATCGACTTCGATACTCGATTTTGAGTTAACGAACTGTGATTGGCTCATTCCTTATGTCTGACATAAGCATAAGCACAGAAGCTTGAAGCTCGCAAGCTCTTAAGTTAACGTCTTACGTGTTATGCTTATGGGAACGCATTGTGAATGAGTCCACTTGTAGACGTAGTTCTAACTTTTATGTTAACGCCATGCTTATGCTTATGTTTGCATTGTGAATGGGCCTTTAGTGGTCACTTTCCCTCAAATTTTTTTCATTTCTCCGCGAACAAATTAAAGGAACAACAATGTATATTACAGATTGTGAACAAAAATATACTAAGCCCACGTAATTGTTTGTTACTATCATATATTACACTCGAAATGTTACAAATTCTATAATGTGAAACCAATGTTATACTTCAGATCCTCGTCAAACGTTTTCTCACGGCCCGCTTCGCTTTCCTCCTGCTGTCTCCGCTCCGCCTGCTCTGCCCCTCCGGTCCCATCCGGCCCCTCACCCCCTCCCGTACACTTGCCGTCCCCCTCCCTCTTCCCTCTCCACCAGGCCCCGCCCATGCGCCGCCTGCTCGGTTGTCTCGCAATTATGTAGTAATGTTTAGAAGCGTGGACGTATCATTTAACCAAATATTGCACGAAAACAATGGGTATCTAATTTGATGAGTTTTGTAAAATACTTTTTTTTGTGGTTTCAAAATATCGTCAATGGAACTTTTATTCCACTTTTTACTTTCAATAGCCTTGGAAGTTTATCTTAAAAAACACACACACACACATACACACACACATACATATATATATATATATATATATATATATATATATATATATATATATATATATATATATATTCTAGGGTAATCCCAAAAGTAAGGTCTCCTATTTTATATAAGTACAGAACTTTGTTTGTGTGGCAGTTGGTCACACTGTTATGAAGAGTTCTTGCCGCACTGTGTGTAAACTTGCGCACGCCGCACTGAGGCGCTCAGTCCCCCACCCACCCTATAGCCCCGACTTGGCGCCCAGTGACTATCACCAGTTCCCTAAGTTGAAAGAACATTTGGCCGGAAAGCGATTCAGCTCCGACGACGAGGTGAAAGAAGAGGTTCATAACTTTCTGAACAGCATGGCGGCGAGCTGGTATGACATGAGCATACAAAAACTGTCACAACGTCTACAAAAATGCATCGACAGAAATGATGATTATGTCGAAAAATAGCTAATGTCCAAGCTGTAAACTGATGTAAATCACTGTAGAAATAAAAAGGTCTATGTACTTATAAAAAATAAGAGACCTTAATTTTGGGATTACCTTCGTGTGTATATATATATATATATATATATATATATATATATATATATATATATATATATATATAATCTTTTATTGAACAACAATGCAGGCATATTGATGTATGTAATATCTACCGTAATAACAGTCAGACTGCAGAATTTAAAGGCTTTTGAGGCTTATTGTGAAATTTAATTATCACTAAATGCGTAATTTTTATGCAATTATTTCCGTTTTACGGTGTCTGGTTGTGTAGGTAAATATACAGATCTGTTGTTGGATCAAAAGTAAATAAAGAATATTCTATTAAAAGCAAGTACTACGTATAACCATCCTATACCCGTCAACGATCAGTAATTGTAACACCATTAAGAAATGCTTAAATAAGGCAAGACGTACGGCTGGCCCTTCAACCAGTATAGCTGTGTAAGCCGACACGGAAGGCCGGCTCCTTCTGTCAGTTTCGTCCGGATGCGTCATGACTAGACTTCGGATGTTTAGGGAAATGCCTATTTTTATCTAGAGAAATTATTCAAAGGCTGATAATATATGTCCACGAATCATGACAAATTTTGATAGATGACGAAGTTTTATAATGCTTATTTTTGATTATTTTAGCATAAATGCCTATTTTTTGCATAAATACCTTTTTAGGTCTTTTTTTGCCTTTATTTATTATGTTTATATACAATGCTAAGATACTGGAAAATCGGCGATGGTCCAACGTGACCATTCATTACGAAACTTTCAATTCACGTCTTGAAATTTAAAATTACGAGAGAATTCCTGAAAGTATAGCAACTGATTTTTCTCCATTTCCCTATTTCATACCAGCCATGATCTGAGAACATGATCGATACACCGAGGGTACCGAAATCTTAAGTGGAAATAAATATAAATTCCCAGAAGTTTTCAGTGTTGCTAGTGTTGGACTGCTAAAATATACGCTGTCACATCGTTCAGATATCCTTTCCCGCATTCAAACTGATTTTGTCTCCCAGTCGTCGCACATTTGAAATTGTGATCCTTGAAAAGTTACTGGTAATATGTAAATATTACTGGTTAATGGAAACTACTAAGAATAAAATGTAGAAGAGTTGTATATGTCTAAATCTAGTTTTACTTTATAATATACGAACTGGTTTTGTGCATTTAAGTTTACAAAATAATATAGACAAACAATACAATTTTTCCATTTTATTGTGAATGTAACTTATGACAGTGCCTTTTTTCTCCTTATTCTTGACTTTTTCAGCGCCTTTTTAGGCGCCTAAAAGAGGATTTTTAGTGCCTAAACATCCGATGTCTA
>BLKR01005496.1:0-45000 GCA_011170035.1 Teleogryllus occipitalis
TTATTATTATTATTATTATTATTATTATTATTATTATTATTATTATTATTATTATTATTATTATTATTATTATTACTCTTAATTCACAATTTCCTGTTATTGCACAATCATACAGGTATCAATCACAGCATGATTACATTTTTGATTTGATAACACATAAAATACTGAATGAAAACACATATAAAATATAAAAATAAATTGAAATATAATATAACAATTAGCATTACACAATAACCCAATTGCATAACCATTTTTTTCCTACGGCTTTTATTAAACCTACAGCTGGTTATCCTTTACGTCCCGATGGGACGCATATTCGACCATACCCTAGACCAACACACTTGCGGGCTCCTCTGATCGGGGGTCAGCAGAACGCGAGGCCCTCCGCGACAACACATACAAAGTCAAGGGACAAACAACCATGCCCAAGGCGGGACTCGAACCCACGACCCCTCGAACTGAAGCGCTGAGTCGGTACTCGCTCTTAGCCACCTCGCCCATCCAGGTCGGCATAACCAAATTGCATAACAAAATTAATTACCAAATTATTTTACCAAAATTGTTAACAAATTATTCGTAAAATTGTTAACAAATTATTCGTAAAATTGTTAACAAATTATTCGTAAAATTGTTAACAAATTATTCGTAAAATTGTTAACAAATTATTCGTAAAATTGTTAACAAATTATTCGTAAAATTGTTAACAAATTATTCATAAAATTGTTAACAAATTATTCATAAAATTGTTAACAAATTATTCATAAAATTGTTAACAAATTATTCATAAAATTGTTAACAAATTATTCATAAAATTGTTAACAAATTATTCATAAAATTGTTAACAAATTATTAACAAATTATTAACAAATTATTAACAAATTATTAACAAAATTATTAACAAAATTATTAACAAATTATTAACATTTTTCATACATCAAATTTAAGCCGTAAAGGCAGGCAGTGTACTGAAGTTAATACCAACCACACCTTTCCTACTCTGTACCGCCCTCTCTGCCCAATTACCCCGCCCTGTCCCTCTCCGTTCGCTTCCCGCACCGGGCGTCCCGCCTCTCCTCAAAAGCTCCGTCCGGCCAGACCAACAGCCCCTATCTGCACTGCTGCAACGCAATCCCTTGATACAATAGTGCAGAGCAGGTTGCATAAACCCAATTTTATAACAACAATAATAATAAATAAATAATAATAATAATAATAATAATAATAAATAATAAATAATAAATAATAAATAATAATAATAATAATAATAATAATAATAACAATAATAATAACAATAACAACAACAACAACAATAATAATAATAATAATAATAATAATAATAATAATAATAATAATAATAATAATAATAATAATAATAATAATAATAATAATAATAATAATAATTGATGCTAAACATTTTGAATCGCTCCCATGTGATTTTAAATAGTTAGTCCAAAAGTATTTTTACCTATTTGGGATGAATCACTCCAGGGGTTCAACATTTTCTGTGATAAACAATATTAATATGTGAAGATTAGATGATGAAATGGAAATAATGGTCCGCAATAAACATGGTCCAGCAATAATGAAAGAGGCTATGAACCTGTAAGGAATAAGAAAAGTTGAACGACCGAAGAGCAACATGTAAAGCCGATGACAAGTATTACAGAATGATACATCGTCTTCAAAAGCAACCCACACTGATCGACGGAAATAAGTACAAAAAACAATCGTAAAGAAAGCTGCGAGCTCTATAATAATGAGTAAAATTGCACCTAACGATACTTAATAGAAGAAGTAATACTTAATATGTATTAAATTTTAAAAAAATGAATGACACAAATGAAAAGTGTAATACTAAAGCACAAAAAAAACGATAAATGTCCGAAGAACAAAACAGCGAAAGGTCATTTGAATAAAAGACAAAAAAACCATGAATAATCGAGAAGACGAACATACAGAAAACAATGGAAGGGGAGAGTGAAATGTAGAAGGGATACCCAAAATATAGATTTAGGGTGGTAATAACACATATTATAGGAAATAAACTAATTATTTGTTGAATAAAAATGTAAAATTCATTTTCAACTGGTATTACTGAATAAAATCACATAAAAATAATTAAAAGATGAAAAATTAGCAGGCAGCCTTAAAAAGAGAAGAAATGAAAAAAGGGAATGTAGAGAAATCTCTTTAGTACAATAAAAGTGGAACCAGAAAATGCAAGAGATATGTAAAACCGCAAGACCAGGTACAATGAATACGTAAAATGAAAGCAAAATAGAAGCAGAATAAATGCAGACGCCACAAATCGAAAAACGAGAATATCAAACGTCAAGAAAATGAACATAACAGCGAACGACCAAGGGTAAAGAGAAGCAGAAGGAACGCAAAAGTCACGTTGGAAAACGAGAATATCAAACGTCGACAAGGAAATAAAACGGGGAACGACCAAGGGACGAACGAAATTTGACCATATGGAGGTCTAAAGGAGAAAATATCGTGAAGGAAAAAAATTGAAAAGATTTCGTCGATAAAAGTCCTGGCTAGTACAAGGCGAGATCAATAAAAGAAATTGCATTCACCAAGGAAAATAAAACGGCAAAATATAGATAAAATGAGTGTGAATTTTGAAAAAAAATGGAATTCGAAATAATTAAATAGTCGGGTAAAACCAGAAGTCCAGAAAGAAAACATGCCATAAACGTCCTATCAAATTACAGATTGCAGAAGGCCAGCCTTGCGAAAGCGCAGAAAGGCGAGATCCGATACGTCGTCAAAAAGACGAACCCACAACGAACGACGGAAGGCCAAACCAAGTCCAGCCGTAAGGCGACGCAGAGAACACCGCGAAGGACATAATAGCGAGGAAAATTGCAGGCAATAAAAGACCTGATTACGGCCACACAGCGTCGGCCCACGGGGGACGAATAGGGCGATAATGCGGAGTCACAGCAGCTTAACAGGCTCCAGGCCGTTAGGGCCCCGAAAGCGCCCACAAAGGAGAATATTGGAGGCCCAGAACGAAACAACGCCGCAGACCCAGCGGTCCGCCAGCCGACCGAAGATATAACCTCCTTTTCTCCCCGATTCGTTCTCAAAAAAAACTTTATGAAACACATAAGCAGAATTGTTTCTCGGTGGAAACTATTGATGAAGAGAAGCGAAAAATCAAAAGTTCCTTCGAAACGTTTAAACCGTGTCGTAAGTTAGAAACAGCTTCAGCCACTTCTTGTGAACAATCGTCAATTGCAGGTCCCAGAAAAATAATTGCACCAAATAGGTCGAGTTCTAAAAGGAGAAAGAAACTAACTTGTTTCTTTTTCAGGTTCGGAATTCTAGCGCATCCAAGTTATTTGCAATTTCATAAAGAAGTCTAGAGGTTTGTTATCAAAGAGAATATTGAGAAACAGTTTTTCAGCATTCGTGCTAGGAAAACACTACTTCCTTACTCTTTGTTGTTTGTAATGTTACACTTTGCAGCAGACGCATCACAAAGTTGTGCATTAAGTGGTGTAGTCATAGGTACTAAAAAAAGTCTTATAAACAAAAATCAGAGGTGAAATCAACGTACCTGCTGACTAGAATTTCATGAATGGTTTTAAGATATTTATAAATTTCCATGAATGTGTACAGAATAACATACACAACTCCTAAGAAAGTATTTTTGGTATAAGCATTTCGAATTGCTGGTGGACTCTACTGATCTCCACTTATTGGATTCGTACTCCAAGATCTCACATTCTTTACTCGTAATAACTACTACCGAATAGTTAATAACTACTTACGAATAATAATAGTAATAATAAAAGTAATAATAATAATAATAATAATAATAATAATAATAATAATAATAATAATAATAATAATAATAATAATAATAATAATAATAATAATAATAATAATAATGTGGAGGTTTAAAAGCATGCACAGCAAGAAAGACAAGCAAATATTTACCACGACCCAACAATTACAATAACAATCGTAGTGGCTTCGTAATTATCATTTGTTTTCTTCACGATATCTAGGAAGATTATTCAATATATATAGTTTGTTTCTGAAAATATATATTGGACAGCACAATACTGACAAAAAGTTATTCAATAATTAAAATTTAAGGGATTTCGACGTTACAATGCACGATAAAACGTACACTTCCTCTTAAAATGTATATTTTGGTGAAATAAGGGATGTTTATTCTAATTGGATCATCTTGATACCCCTAAACAAGGTCATACAATTCTGGACAAAATATTATCTTACTATTTTTAGACACTGACCGGAGAATACCAACATCTAGATTCTAAATATGCGTTTTGAAGCAAATGTCATTTTTAAGAATGAAACAACTAAAGAATTAAAAGTAAAAGAAGTCTCGTTGATCAATAATGTTCTTAAGAATCATTCATATGTTAACAAACTACACATGGCTGAAGAAACATTCTCGTTGTACACAATTTCATATTTTTGTTTTCAAAGTTATTAAACCGTAGATACCACAGGTTTATCCGATGGGATACATGGTATGATTGAAGACTTTCATCCCTTTCATAATTTTGTTTCTTTCCAGATGAATACGGCAGCAAAAGCATTACACGCGTCGCCATCTCGACACTTCCATAAAGAATACGCGCTCATGCGAAAAGACTAGAACACTCAGCGAAGCTCTAGGAATTCTTTGCTGAACCGAATCTGTACAGAGTGAAAAAGAGAGAAGTTTAACGTGGCACTGGGAGCTATAAAAAGTCGTCCGGAACATAGGGCATTGCTTTTACGTTTCTTCATAACACAACCATTCTCCTGAATGAATTTCAGACTAATATTCTGACATTCTGTTTCAAACATCTCGTATTTCCTGCCGGAAGCGTGAAACTATCTTCATGCTTCGCAAAATATTGCTCGTGGATATGAGTTGCCGACAAGAAAATGAACTATGCGAAATAGAAAACTTTTTAAAAAAGAAATTAAAGCGTGTGTTTTAATTTCACATACATATTACGTTCTTTATTTAGGAGACAACTAATGAATTTCCTGTTTCTAAAGAGAGAAATTACAGTTTCGCTACACCAACAGCAAAAACCTATTCTAATGCGTTGCAAAAGCACCGTAGCTTTATGGAATTTCAAATACGCAAAACAGTGGTGTTTTAATGAGATTTTCAGTGTTCAATTTAGTGTTTTGAGTGATTTCAATTCAGTTTTCTTTTCATATTTATTTGAAGTGTCGAACATTTGACAGCTAGATTATTCGAGGAAGTGAATGTTTTTGTTAAGAACCGAGGAAAATTGGAGAAATATAAAAACAATGAAAGTGTTTCGATTTCGTCAGAAAAATACAAATATTTGATTATGATCATCCGCAATTTCTCATACCTCATCTTACAACTTTAACCTCGTATTCAGTATCTCACTGCTTATGAGATA
The DNA here is from genome assembly GCA_011170035.1 of Teleogryllus occipitalis. Taxonomy (NCBI): domain Eukaryota; kingdom Metazoa; phylum Arthropoda; class Insecta; order Orthoptera; family Gryllidae; genus Teleogryllus; species Teleogryllus occipitalis. The sequence goes on from BLKR01005496.1 coordinate 5,421, forward strand.
GCTGAGTTTAAGCGAAGAGGAAGATAAAAATCTTGTTTTCAAGGGTTCCGTTTCAGACAAGCGAATTTCTGCTGCTTCAGGACTCCCATTTTTCACACCCACAGCAACATCATTTTTCTGTCTATGGCTAATAATTATATTCGGTTTCATTTCTCCCAGCAACGATATGGTCACGTAGTTTACCTCGCTTATACTTAGAAATTGTCCCGGCTGGGACGGTGACAAGCTGGTGTGAGATAACTGGTTGGGGGGAAAACTGCTTTAACCGACGGGAGGCCGGCGCCGGATCTCGCCATCCAACGAGGAAAAACCACCACCATCACCACCACCACCATCACCCGAGAAAAACATGCACTACACTAACGGGACTAATGACCATCTTAATTGACACGCCCGAAATCACTAACAATGAAACAATCAACCGAAGGAGTTCGTCACTAGAACACGTATCCATGAGTGCTGTAGTGCCCCTGCATTCCCCTCACACAGTGTCTGCAGACGGAACTCAAAAGGAAGCCCCAACTAAAACGAAAAGCGAACAATCTACCTTTCCATACCGTTTCCATTCCGAAACGTGGTTCTAAGGAGTTAAGAATCTAGATGATGTTCATACATGGTTAAATTTATATATATATATATATATATATATATATATATATATATATATATATATATATATATATATATATATATATATATATATATTGAAGCATCGCTTTAAGTACGTTTGTACTTTGAATTGCTCGGTCGCCATGACTGGATCCCGACGACCCTTTCAGAACGAATCAGCGGTGGCAGTGAAACGTGAGAACAAGAACGGTCAGTCGCGGAGGGAGAGTGAAGAACGGCGGTGCGAAAAGCTAGTAATGGCAGTGAGGGACCGAATTTGAGAAGAATCCGATAACATCGAGCAGAGATCGTGACGTAGGACAATGAGAAACAGTGCTAACTATTAACTGAAATCTAGTGAAGTGACGAACAGTAAAGATGGAACGGACGGTAGTGGCATGGGACGAGGCAAGACGTGAGTGTGTGGACACGTGTGTGGCAAAGACAGCATGAATGAAATGAACATATCGAGACGTCGTCGATGGGCCTAATAAACAGATTTGGAAGAGTTGGAAATTATGCAAAGAGACAAAGTGTGTAGTAGCATTACCATCAGTATTAGTGACGCGTGAGAAATTCATGCTATAATAAGTGAGCAGAAAATCACGTGCCCGACCCAATAGAGTGAAATGTAGTAATGTAAATAGGAACATCCTTGCGCGCTGCAATGTCGCATACGATTATAACCATAGTATAATGAACAGAAATCCCGTCGTATCGGATAACCGTTGGTGATTTGGCGGCGAGTGGACATCGCCGTGCCCGGCAGAGCACGACAGCGGCGTGGGAATTGGAACGGCGCGGCGGCCGGAGAGAAGTGACAGGGGCCGGCGCCAAGGCCATAAGGCGGGCGAAACGGTGCCTACTTGTCACAACACGCTGGCGTATTCGGAGTTGGTGAGCTTGAAGGAATCTGATACGCAACAAAAACAGTAAGACTGTTCCTAGAAGGGACTCATTATTATGTGGTAATAAAATCATACGAGTTAGGAAAGGGAGTAGACGATTGTGAGACTCGTATAAGGGGGTATGTCCTTTAGTAGTAAATAAGATAATTTGATGTGAGGAACAGAAAGGGTATTTTGGAAGGGCATTTATTGTTTTTTAAATAGAACGAATACGTGTTGTAATTATGGTGGGATTATGTTTCAGTATTTGCGAAGGGAGCTCCCATTAATAGTATGAAGTGTAAATTCAGGAGAGAAAGAAAAACATTAGTGTTCATTATCAACACGTTCTTACTTAATAAGAAAATTAATCATACTGAAAATAGGAAATATTATGGTTAATGAGAAATATATTTAACCCATTAAAAGAATTATTTGAGTGCAAAAGTAATATCGAACTTGTCGTGAAGAAATCATGTCATGAGAAAGACATTAATGCTAAACTATCATTAATAAAACATTCTAAACATTTTAATGAAACGATCTTTTGTTTAATGCCCATTATGCCCTTCTTGTAATAAAGTGTTCATGTTTTGTTCATATGTTTTTTCATGTTTCTTCAACCTCACGAGCCCATTCACGAGTCCGAGAAGGAGCACCTGTTCCCCCCTTTTTTTCAATTTCGTTGTAAGGAACCAAAATCCGGTTCATCACTATATATATATATATATATATATATATATATATATATATATATATATATATATATATATATATATATTAGAGAGAGAGAGAGAGAGAGAGAGGGAGAAACACATATCAAAATTAGACTGCATCAAAGGAGATATAAATTTAAACTACAAAAAGTGTGCATTTAATTATAAAATTCCAAGCATAATCCGATATTCTGAATCTCCAAAACATTATTGAAGAAACCTTTACGAAACGAGATTCCTCCTGAAATATTTTCTGGATTGACCACGTGCAGAGTAAGCGCCTCACCACTGGCACCACTGTATTGCCACGAAATGCTATAGGATCTCCATGAGAACGCTGGCAACGTGCGAATGAGCTTCGAGGCGATCGCAGCAAAGCAGGAAAATCCGAGCCGCCGTCTCGATCGAAGCAGCGCGTGGGTGTGCGGGCAGAAGTTGAAGCAGCCGTAGGGCGGACCTTGGACAGCTGGGGGGGGGGAGGGTCGCTTGCCGCCTTGGACCACTGGGCGGCCGGGCGTCGTCACGCCCCGAGGGCGAGTGTGTGGGTGGCGGAGTGGAATGCGAAGAGAAAAGAAGAGGTGGGAGGCATGGAGTTATGGCGGCGAGGAAGCGGGCGGACTGGCCGGCGGCCGGGCGGCCGGACGAGAGAACGGACTGTAGAGAGAGAGAAAGAGGGAGGAGCAGAAGAGCGGGCGGCCGGGCGGGAGAGCGAGCGGGCGGGGGAGCGAGCGGGCGGGAGAGCGAGCGGGCGGGAGAGCGAGCGGGCGGGAGAGCGAGCGGCGAGGGAGCGAGCGTCGAGGGAGCGAGCGTCGAGGGAGCGAGCGGGCGAGAGAGCGAGCGTCGAGGGAGCGAGCGGGCGAGAGAGCGAGCGGGCGAGAGAGCGAGCCGCGGGAGAGCGAGCGAGAAGGCATGCGCGCGTGCGGGCGAGCGGGCGGGCGGGCGTGCGGGCGAGCGGGAGGGCGAGCGGGCGGGCGAGCGGGCGAGCGGGCGGGCGGGCGGGCGGGCGGGCGGGCGGGCGGGCGGGCGGGCGGGCGGGCGGGCGGGCGGGCGGGCGGGCGAGCGGGCGAGCGGGCGAGCGGGCGAGCGAGCGAGCGAGCGAGCGAGCGAGCGAGCGAGCGAGCGAACGGGCGGGTGGGTGGGCGGATGAGTGGGCTAGTGGGTGGGCGGGCAAGTGGATGGCCGCGCGACCGGGAAGTCGAGGGAGAGGGCGGCAAGCAGCCTTGCGAGAGAGCGAGCGGCGACAGTGTCAGCAAAAGACCGGGCGCGTGGGAGAGCGGGCGTGTGTGCGGGTGGGCGAGCGGGTGGCAAATCCGCAGGTCGAATGAAGGGGCGGCGCGCAAATACGAGCTCGCCCCGGGGGAGCCGTGCCGGAAGTGGCGTTCGCTTCCGGCGCCACCCCGTCCGCCCTTCTATGCCCTTCGCCCTCGCTTCGCCCCTCCTCTTGCTGCCGCTCCCTCAGGCGGCCTTCTGGCGGAGATGAAGCGGCGGAGGCGGCGGACTTAGTGATGGCAGGGCGGAGGAAGCGGCTACGTCGCCAAAGAGGGAGCACCGAGGACGGCCAGGGTGGATTAATAATAAAGAAAGTATAGGGAGTGGGATTGAAAAAAGGCATAAATTGTGAAAAATTTTAAAATATTAATGGCGATAAATTACTGTAAAAAATATTAGGATGGCAGCAACAAAGAAATGGATAATGTAACACTTAAATAACAGCAACAAATGTAATGAGTGAGAAAAAATACACAAAATAGAACAGTCCAGGAAACGTCCAAATAATGAAAAAATAATAATTTGAAAAATAGACCACTGAAGGGTAAAGTTATATGCTAATAGAGAACGTGAATAAGGAATAGAAGAAATTAATGTTCGTTGAATGATGAAAATTGTGTAGTTAATAAATTAAGTTCATTTAATATTTAATTTATTGATTAATTGATTTTTTCATGTTTCCGAGCGCGTCAACTACTTTGGTCATTAGTCCCGTTAGTGTAGTGCATGTTTTTTTCTCGGGAGATGGCAGTGATGTTCCCCCACTGGATGGCGAGATCCGGCGCCGACCTACCGTCGGCTAGTGGTAGGTCTTCCCCCAAACCAGGACTCTCCCACCAGCGGGGCACCGCCCCAGTCGGGACAAGCTCTAAGCTCCCGACCGGTCTCCCAGAATATGTGGTAGTGTAGTGCATGTTAGTGTAAGTGTGTGTGTGTAAGGGGAGAGGATAGGACAAGGAAGAGGAAGGAACAGATCGCGCGCGGTCCGTGGCCCGTTTGTTAGGGTACTGCTCCGGCATTCGCCTGGTGTTGATCGGAGAAACCACGGAAAACTACCGATCAGAGCAGCCGGCCGCTAGAATTCTCCTCCAGACAGCGACTGAATTCGAAAAGCTAGTGTCGAAAATCCCGCCGCCGTCAGGACTCGAACCTAGGACCTCCCGGTCAGAGGCGCTGCAGTGGCATCAGTTGATGCACTGAGCTACCGCTCCCGGTTTTAATATTTAATTTCGTACTACGTTTAAAGGGATAAAAATTATAGAAATAAAAAGAATCATTTATAACAAGTTAAGAATTTCATGAAACAAATAGAAATAGATACTGCAAAGAGTAAAGAAGGTTCCCAGTGAGTAGTAGTTGCCTCCGCAGGAGGCGCGCGTGGACGGAGACCCGCGCGGAGGAAGCGTCAGCGGAAGTCTTAAGAAGCGGAACCACGGCAAGGCTGCGTGGGCGGGGCAGGGGCAGGGTAGCGCCGAGCGGCCTGTGCTTTGTGTATTCAAAGGGCACCCCGAGGCACCGCCCCTGCGCCCAGGCCGGCTCCCGCGCCTCCCCATAAATCGTGCCTCCCGCCCGCGGACCGCACTGCCAGCACGCGCCGCACACTGCGCCCAAGGCTCTTTTGTTTGTGGACAAACACCGACGAAACAAACTAGCTGAAAAAACGAAATCTAAACAAATAGCAACAAAAATAAAATAAATAAATTTACTTAATAAAACTTCCAATATCTTTTTATAGACAGTCCAAACTTCATTTATTAAAACATAAATGATTATTACATTCAAAATAGTATCTTGAACAAGAATAGCGTGGCAAAGTTTCAGAGGTCGAGTTGTGCCTCCATCATCAGGCCTTTAACAATATGTCAGTTTACAAGGAATAGGATGAGAGAACATTATAATATTGACCTTAATAGTTGGTATCATGTTAAAACATATTCCATGTGATTAAATTAGAATAAAATAAACATGTAAATAATTATGTAAATAAATTTACATAAAAAATAAGAAATGAAACCACAACCTGGCAAATATACTTGAAAATTCATCGCTAGAAACGCAATAACAAAGATAACAATTATAAAAAGTTGTTGGCGTAGTTCATACAATTTCCTGTTTGCGAATTACCATGCGCACGCGCCAGTCACTGAGCCACAAACTCTTTCTTATGAACAAACAAAAAATATAAACAAGCTGAAGAAACAGAATCTCAACAAACAGTAACTAAAAAAATTAATAAAGAAAATTACATATATGCAAAGCTTAAGTAATGAAACCACTACCTGGCCAATAAAACTATTAAATGTCATGAATTTAAAAACAATACTACTTTTAGGGAAAAAACAATAACTGTAAAAAATTGGCGAACTTCAGTTTTCTGTTTCAGGTATACAATCTTTGGAAACCCTGTCTTTCTCAATCTTATTCTTTTCAGGTATTAAGAATTAATTTTCCATTAAATAATTTCACGCTGATCTTGCTTTTTATCTTTTTCTTCTTTCTCTCGTTTTCTTAATAGTTTACAGTAAAATATAAATATAATGAAATTTAGCATTACGAACTACCTAATATTCATTCAGTCAGTATTTTCGGTAGCAAAAGCAGTAATAAAGGCACCAATACCTACAAAAAAATTCATCATGAGAGAATAAACAATATAGATGTATAGATAGATAAGAAAAACTGGATGGTAAAATCTATATACGAATAAAAATTAATATGCGTATGTCTGTAGCAATTAGTTGTAAAAACTATACGACCAATGTCGGTGACATTTTCACACTTTTTTCCTAAGACGAAAGTGTGAATAATTGAAGTGATGATAGAATCGAGAATGTTTAAAGTGTAATTTGAATTAAATCGGACATGTGTGTGACGATGATGATTTATGGTTTTATGATGACTCAAGCGTCTCTGAAGAGAAGCGAAGCATTTCCGGGTCCAATAGAAGGTTATAAATCTATTCTTCTACTTTTAATTTCAACTTCTAAGATTTTTAAATTATGAATAAAACGCACAAGTTGATGAGACACAAAGACAAAAACCCATAATTAGCTTGAAATGAAAACCATAGAAAGTCTAATAGAACCAAATAAAAATTATTGGTAGAGACTCTAAATTAATACATTTATAATTGCTTCAACATAAAGAAGGAGTGATACGATAATACGTGCATATCGATTGAGTAATAAAAACACTCCTTCCAAATATGAAGGAATGAAGTAATGTTAGGGTATTACGTGCTAATGTGATTTGTTTCGTACTCTGAAGTATTACACGAACAGAGGTTCAGAGTGTTGTCCAACAATCACCAGCATGAACAACTCATTATGTGTTTTAAGGTTTTGTCGTTTGTAGTATAATGATTGTTGATTATATTCGATACCTATTCCTGCACCCCATGTATCAAACCACTGAATAAGCAAAAATGTTAGAAATACTAATCGTCTTACCATCTTTATTACACTGCAAGAAAAGGGCACCTGCGTATAAAAGGGTAGGACATAGGCGACATGCCTCCTCCTTTCCCTATCCTCGGGAATGACTTTAGGCAGAAGTGTTTTGTCAGATATATTCCTTACACATTACTCATGACTTCACACTCATTAATACTGATCAAACATTAAAAATACCAAAATTTCAACACTTTTCTTGTATATATCACTTACTACTACTGACTCGCAAACAGAGTGTAACAAAACACATGTAAATTAACAGTAATGTAATTTTGTGCCATCTGTTTGATTTTGTTGGTCGTACAATATTTTTCACAGTCACTGGTTTTGGTGAATGTTTGTTCCATTTCATGTGTTTGACACTTCAAGACCGTTACAGATCCGCCAGTGAAGGTAACTAAACCCTATCGTCTCTTTTGATGTATTCCATATTTGCTAGAATTGGAAAAGCTGAGATAATATGATCCAAGATTTCTGCTTCTTCCTATCACATATGGAATTTACCATCTTGAGAAATTTTGAGAACCGCTCTTTTACAATGACGTGTTCTCAACGCCTGATCTTCGGCAGCTATTACATCTGCTTTCTATTCTGGCGTCATTCTTCCACTTTTAACCTATTTAAATAATTGATCTTTATTGATCTGTAGCTTTCTCATTCGTTTTAGACATAATAATAATAATAATAATAATTATTATTATTATTATTATTATTATTATTATTATTATAAATAATAATAATTATTATTATAAATAATAATTATTATTATAAATAATAATAATTATTATAAATAATAATAATTATTATAAATAATTATTATTATTATTATAAATAATTATTATTATTATAAATAATTATTATTATTATAAATAATTATTATTATTAGAATCATTCTGAGGCTTAAGTGATATTTTATCTTCCAACACTTGTTGGATGTTTACAAACAAATAGAAAACTGTCTTTATGCGTAATCGTTTCCAGAAAAATCCAGGATTCGTTTGGAGCCGGCCTAGGCCATAAACAAGTTGAAGTTTTTTTAGTATATGTTGAAGTAGTTAACCCTTGTGCAATTGGAGTAACATTGTAAAAGTTTAAATAATTCTACAAAAAAATTATATAGCCATCTATGTCCTCTCGGAAGGAAACACAAGTACAGAAAATCTTCAAACTAGATATGCCCTTTCCACGCCTCAAAAACTGAAAATAGTTTAACACAAACTGACAGAAAAGAATTGTTGTACATTGCTAAAGATTTTTATATATTGCCTACATACATTATTGTATCTTAAATATGTTAAATTTTCCTTCAGTTATTTTGAAATTTATTCTTGGACCAGGCATGGACCCTCCCCTATTGATAGATAGATGATTGATGAGTAATTTGGGGAGTGTCAACTGCTAAGTGTAGTAAGTGTAATGCAAATTTTCTGCGCGCGGGAGGCGGCGTTAATCTTCCCCCACTGGCTGGCGAAATCTCCGCAAAACGTATTATGGGTATTTTCTCCTCCAGAAATCTTCCACCAGCGAGGCACCGCCTCAGCCGGGACAAGCTCTAAGCTCCCGAGTGGCCTGCCGCTAATTTTGACAGTGTATTACATGTGTGTGTGTGTGTGTGTGTGTGTGTGTGTAAGTAAGTAAGTAAGTAAGGGGTGAGGATAGAAAAAGAAAGAGAATGGGAAGATCGCGCGCACTCCGTGGCCTGTTTATTAGGGCACTACTCCCGCATTCATTGTGTGTTGATAGGAAAAACCAAGGAAAACTACCGATCAAAGCAGCCGTCTGCTGGAATTCTTCTCCAGTCAGCGGATGAATTCGACCTAGCTAGTGTCTGCCACCGGCGGGACTCAAACCCAAGGATTTGATGTTCTACGAGAACGAAATGGCATTGGTGTACTACTGTTAAATTCATGTCCCTTAAAGTCCGTGTTCATCCCACTGATTTGCCCATTTCAGAAAGCTGAGGGGTATGTGTCACGGAATAAGCTGAGCTGAGAATAGGGCAAAAGGCAATTCCCTTCACGGAAGTTGGCATATGCATTTGCGCATGTCAGCGTAGAAGATGGGCTGTAAAGGTAAGATGGCCTGATAACACACAAGCGTGAGGAGAATGCAGCAAGAACAAATTAGAAACTGAAATGAAAAGCTTTTGTGTAATTCTGCTAACTCCTCCAGAGAACGTCACATACAAGATCGTCGACAGTAAAACGTAAACTTTAACTCAAGTGTTTTATAATACGTATATCAATGAAAAAAGAGCTAAATTATCTCATTTTGAGGAAAGGAATTTTTGAAACAGAAGAAAACTCATTGAAATATGACACACAAATGAGCTGTCCGGTTGTATGCTGCGAAGTCACGCCACATTCCCTAAAGAAGCAAATACAGGTAATTTGTACTATTTTTAAAAACTCTACTTCTAATTGTAAGGGAGAAACCTTACGCAAATTGATTAAAAAATTTAGCTATCTACCAACAGAAATATATTAACAATAAGGTGTTGGTTTTTTCGTTTAGAGAATGCTCATATTCAAGAAATCTTCAATGCATTAAGATATATGCTCAAATGTCCATATCATTGAACAAGTTCACCTACAAGCTTATAACAGAAAAAAAATTATGCTCTAATATGAATGCACGATTTCTGACTCACAAATTCACTTATCACATTTACGTTATTCCTCTTTTTTCTGCAACAGTAAGAACAGTGTCTTTGAAATTAACGGCGTCTGACCAAAATTTTAAAAACGTCAGTGTCTGTATCCTCTTCCCGAATTGACAGATTGAAATTAATCACCGATAATTTGCAGAAACTGCTGCACATATACCAATTATAGATACGAAAACTATCGTTGATCACTACACAAAAGTTTCACGAATTTAGTAACTTTTTGTGAATTGAACTCAATGTACTATGCAAGTTACTGGTAGAGAAGAACAAACAAGAATCTTGAAAGAACGTCCTTGAGGACGGAGGACATCACGAGAATAAACAAACACAACAAGAAAATCCTATCATCTTGGTTTGAACCTCGCTTCAGACACGAGTTTCCTGGCGAACCTCGACAAAGACTTCACCCTTTACGCAAACGTTGCAGAGAACTCAGATAAGAATCGAAGGGGCGGTGAAACTTTGTGTGAAGGAATGGTGGAGGATAGGTCTGACACCCAGAGGCGTGTATTCAAAGGAATGCAATGTGCTGTGAATGGTGATTTGACCGTCTATGGTAAAGGAAGTACTGTATCAAAGCGTTAAACAAGCGCAAGAGCAAACACACGGGATGTGGGAAAAGTGATGAGTGTGGAATAAAGTAAAGCAGAGGGTAACTATTTTAGATTACCAACTGAAAGGAACAAAGCGTGCATAGAATCGACTAAAGTCACTAATTGCTAAAGAATGCTATAAAGATGCAGGATAGAATTAAGAATTGTACGAAGGGGAAACTTGCATATTTAGGAAGTGAAACACAGTGGAATCGAAAAATATGAAGAATTGAATGTTTAATTCACACAGTAAAGTCAGCATAGCGTAGGGAGGAGGAGGAAATTGTTGAGTGTGGAATACAATTAGTTCATATCTGTAACATTACAGATAGTTTGAAATGGATTATGATAGTCTAAAATGAACCTCCCCAGCGGAGGTGATGGCAAAGACACCTGCTATGTCACAGACATAAGCTGACGTCTCGAGATGGAACATTGTAAGGGGGCGAGTTTACAAACTACAGAGGCGTATCTGAGGAAGTCATGACGTCGAGAAGTGGGAACGGAAATGGGAGATGCAAGGAAGAGAGGAATGGTGGAGCGAATAGCGGAGTTCAAAGTTGACAGCTATGACGGTATGTCAGGATGGTATCGGCGGCAATTCCGGGTGTCAGCAAGGAGAAATTTGAGAATGAAGTGATAACAGAGGAATCAGCAAAAAAATGAAACGTAAATTCATGAAGCGTATTATGTTTTATGAGATGAGACGAAGGAAAGGGCAGAGGGCGAGGCAGAGGGCGAGGCAGAGAGCGAGGCAGAGAGCGAGGCAGAGAGCGAGGCAGAGAGCGAGGCAGAGAGCGAGGCAGAGAGCGAGGCAGAGAGCGAGGCAGAGAGCGAGGCAGAGAGCGAGGCAGAGAGCGAGGCAGAGAGCGAGGCAGAGAGCGAGGCAGAGAGCGAGGCAGAGAGCGAGGCAAAGGGCGAGGCAGAGAGCGAGGCAGAGAGCGAGGCAGAGGGCGAGGCAGAGGGCGAGGCAGAGGGCGAGGCAGAGAGCGAGGCAGAGAGCGAGGCAGAGAGCGAGGCAGAGAGCGAGACAGAGAGCGAGACAGAGAGCGAGACAGAGAGCGAGACAGAGAGCGAGACAGAGAGCGAGACAGAGAGCGAGACAGAGAGCGAGACAGAGAGCGAGACAGAGAGCGAGACAGAGAGCGAGACAGAGAGCGAGACAGAGAGCGAGACAGAGAGCGAGGCAGAGAGCGAGACAGAGAGCGAGGCAGAGAGCGAGGCAGAGAGCGAGGCAGAGAGCGAGACAGAGAGCGAGACAGAGAGCGAGACAGAGAGCGAGACAGAGAGCGAGACAGAGGGCGAGGCAGAGGGCGAGGCAGAGAGCGAGGCAGAGAGCGAGGCAGAGAGCGAGGCAGAGAGCGAGGCAGAGAGCGAGGCAGAGAGCGAGGCAGAGAGCGAGGCAGAGAGCGAGGCAGAGAGCGAGGCAGAGAGCGAGGCAGAGAGCGAGGCAGAGAGCGAGGCAGAGAGCGAGGCAGAGAGCGAGACAGAGAGCGAGACAGAGGACCAGGCAGAGAGCGATGCAGGAAGTGGAGGGCAGAGTGTGGGACGAAGTGGTGCTGCGGTGCGTATCGCTGCGGACAGTGGCGCGCCAGGAGCAGGGACGGGGAGAGAGGCCCTGCCTGCGGCTGCGAGAATGCTTCCCGCGTATATTGCAGGTTTTCCTTTTGTAGGCCTCGGCACGTGGCACTGCCTACTCCCTTCGCCGCCACCACCGCCACCAGCGCTTCTCCTGCTATGGATCCCGGCCGCGTTCTCTGCATGGGGGACGACGCTCGGGTTTGGTGGCGTGTTCCTTTGACATCGGTTAGAGATGAAACATTGCAAAGAATGGCTCTTAGAACGATTTTTTTCGCTTTGTAGACGAAATATATGGTACGTTTTGTAAACGACAAAAGGGTGAATGACAAATTATGAATGCCAGCCGATATTTTGTATTTTTTTCTCAAAATTGAATGAAAAAATTAAAATGACCGTACAAATTGTTTTATTGACGAAAAAGGTATTTAAATGAGGACAATACAAATCCAGCAGTTTCACAATAGATTCATAGGTTTTATTATTTTGGCACAACTAGGCACACAACGAAAGGTACTTCATGGTTTCAATCAACGTCATTTAGGTGATCAATTCCCTTTCCAGATGTAACTGACTCTTAAAGAATCAGGGAGTATTTTCTATCAATGAAAAGGGAGTATTTTCTATCAATGAAAAGCCATGTAAGAATGTTTGTACAAAAAATACAACATTAATATTTATAACCATGTATTTAAAATATTATGATGATTATAAAGATATAGAAATAACTGAAGAAATAATAATATTAATAACTGGAATATCGTCGAGAAGAGCCATTGTAATCTATCAAATACCATTGATTATGACTATTTTGGATGCGCAATATTCCCGAGCATCTACATATGCAAACAAAGTATCCTCAATAGTGTTCAATGAAAATTCTAGCATCTTAGATTACAATAATACAGGCAAGAATGAAGAAAACCTCAGTGCTCCAGCTTGTAGTGAAAATCTTCAATTGATGTAACAAGTGTAGAGATAGCTTTGAATAATTCGAGAGATTTACGTTTTGTGATCTGTACTCATTAGACCAAAAAATATTGTTTTTAATCAACTGGTGAACTTTGATGTCCCGTTTTTAAATTAACACTCATGAGCTCAAGGATTTAACTAGAAAACTTTCACTCGGTACCACATACTATTTTGCATTATATATCTTAAAAAAACATTTTCTTCCAAAGTGGGCATTCATTGCAGATGTTTACTTTACAACATGAGAAAAGCCTGTTTGACAGCTCGTATAGAACTAGAAGTGACCCAACAAAAATCTTAATCACGAAACGAAATTGAATCCATTGTTTTCAATATTTTAATTTGTGATCAAAATCAAAATACAGAGTAACACATTCTAGCAATTTTGTAATCTTCCCTAGTAACAGCAATTAAGTTACTTAGAAAATGCAGATTGTGTCGTAAGTTAAACATCGATTCCACAAAGAAGGTAAAAAACAAAATTCGGCTGAATAATAATTGTTGATATTTCCTGTTCGTTCGTTGATGATGGTAATAATAATGATGATCTAAGCAAGCTCTTTGAGTTTGAAGATGAAAGCATACAATGCGACAGGATAAGTTAAGTCAATAATACTTTGAAAGAAGCTTATTCTTTTCTGAAGAAAACAACCGTTACTTTTTAACATCACTTACATAAAAGTTCTTCAAAAGTTTCGATATGTTGACTCATTTCTTACATTCCGGTCCATTTATAAGGAAGTCAAGGGTATTTTGAAGTTACAGAGTTAAACGCTTCAGGTTTCTAAACGACGTAGCCGAAAGGGATTTATTAAAATTAATTCATGAATATAATTTACGCATAATAAAAAACGGAGAGAAGAACTGGGTATCGGAAGTTAACACTCTATAAATAAAAAATGAAATTTACTCACGCAAAATATAGTTCATTCCAGAAAAATGAAACAAATCCTATCAATCTGATTTACCAACTTTCCCACTATTATGAAAATTTGCACAATTCGATACTTCTTTCTATCCCTGAAAATTGCTTTCGTACAAATTCTGTACAATATCTTAAATTCATTTCAGTTTAATTATAAGAAAATAATTGTTTCGAATGACAATATTTTCTTGACCCCTCTACATCCATCTTAATTCTTTTCACACATCTGTTTGCGAATATATACTTAAATATCATTTCATTTTAACTATGCGATGCTAAATAACTCAGAATGTAGTAGAATATTATTTTTTAAATACACAATTAACGCGAATTTCCTCGTACGATCCATTAAAATTCCTATCTTCCGAACTGTTTGTCATAAAATACGAAATCATTCTACACAAAATTAAACTAGTAGTGCTACAGAATGGCAGAGACTTTCTCGTACCACGCAAAATATAGTTCATTCCAGTAATTCCTCGTGATTTTTCTAATTTCCTTGGTGTGGAATCGCTTTACGGTCTTGCCCCATTCTCTTGCCAGCAGCCATGTACTGCCACCCAAAGTACATTTCTTTTCTTTTTTTAATTTTCGGTTTCCTAATAGTAGAACCAAAATCTTTATTAAGAATATTAAAAAAGAATAAAACCTCGTCGTAACTGGCAATTTTGATTTAAATATTTGCAGCCGTTTTTAAGAAAATGGCGTTTAAGCGTTATTCTAAATGCGAAATTTGAAGTTCTTTTTCATAGGAATCTATTGAGTTTTTGAAAAACTTCATTTAAAGTTATTTAAAGCACGTTCACTTACAAATGTAAAAATGAATGCAAATCGATGTAAATGTGCATATTAACGGCGTGAGAGATATTTAAAAAAATACACTTTTGTAATTTTTGAAAAAACAAAAGAATACACTAAAGTAAACTTTACGTCATATTAAACAATGTAATTAGCACTTGAAAAAGTTTGAAAAATTTGGAGCGATGTTTGAAAAAATTGTATTTGAGCCTTTCTAAAAATGCGGACATTTGAGTTCATTTTCCCAGAAAAAGCTTCAGTTTAAAATAGAATGTATGACCTTATTTAAAGCACATGCATTCATAAATACCATAATGTGAACACATTTTCGGTAATGTAAATATTAACGACGTGAGAGAAGAGTTAAAAAAAATACCTTTTTGTAGTTTTTGAAAAAAACAGAAGAAGATAGCTACATGACGTTAGCAATTGAATTTATTCACATTTTGGTTGTCAGGGACCGGCAATGAATTTTTTCTGCCGAAAATATGCTGGATTTTTTCGGGCAGCATTACATAACTTTCCTTATACAACATATACTACTACGTATAAGAGAAAGTAGACAGAACACGTGCAATTTTTTAAAAACTTAAATGCTGATGAAACAGGTATTAACGTTATCCATTCAAGCAGAATCTTTAAAAATCTAATGTTTACGTCATTGTCAACTGTTTAGTGTTCCTTCCAAAGACATTTTGAAAGTCGATTTCATGCAACCACCTTCTATAGTCCAGTCTATGCGGGAGCTTTCGAAATGAAGCCTACCCCAATCGCGTTAAAAGTTCATAGCTCAGCCACCGCGTAGTTCTCACGGCAAACCTAAGTAGGCGGAGATCACAAGTTTCCAGCAGAACGTTGTCTTTACGAAGTTTCGAGTGGGGCTAGAGTGGAAGCGACTTACGTCGCGCCGCCTTCAGGCGACACCCTAGCATCCGGTTGGCGAAGTTCTGGAGTCCCAAGAGTTGCCGCGAGAAACAGCAAAGCAGCGAAAGGAACTGCAACGAATTCCCTCCATGCGCATTTGCTCCTTTATGTTGCGTATGCATTAAACAATAACATTTGCAAGACCGGGTGGATATTGATTGATTGATTGATTGATTGATTTTTTCGTGTTTCCGGGCTCGTCATCAGCTTCGGCCATTACTCCCACTTCTACACCTCACTGTTCCTCTTTCCCGACCACCATAGTGATATCGGACGTGAACAGACTCGTTGACCTCACTTCAAGCACGTCTAAAAGACAAAAGGCAGAGCGGTGAACGTTCGCGCTGTTCCTACCTGTTTCACAAACCTATCCGCTTTACCAATGCCCACGCTATGCGCGTTACACACACTGCATCGTTTTCACGTGATTAACCCTCACTTTCACGAGAAATGTAGTACATTTGACAGGCCCTCCCTTGGTTCACAAGAAATGCGGTACATTTCAACATTCGTCTTAACTGTGTAGTAAAAAATATCTTTAGAAAATACTCAATTTTTACGATCAAAAAGTCCACGAAGTTGTAGTGAAGTTTACGAGACTGTAGGTAAAGTAAAATACCTCGGAATTGGTCACAAGAAACTCTATTTAGAATAAGTTCGATTTAATAGAGGCGTAATGTAACCAATATACAGATGGAGTAATATTAAAGTATCATCAAGTATCATATTTTAAGTATCAATTATTTTAAGTTTAAGTATCAAGTATCATATTTAAGTATCAATCGACTAATTTATAGGAGATTTAATTGTTTTTGTTCAGTTGACTGCCTTTTATTGGGACGTAAAGAATTCTATATTAAATTAACTTTGTGATAATTGTAACAAAAGTTCATGTTCGTCCTCCCTCTAAAAATGGGATGAACTAAGTACTATATAATTTATCCACTTTGCTCACATAAAATCAAACTTTTCTATACCGAGATCAACTTCGAAATGAGAATTAGAGAAGAAGTGATTTTATAATCAATGGTCTTATTTTCATTATTATCAACAACTCTGACACCGTCCTCAGGTTAAATAGTCAAATTTAAACGAAATTAAAGTACATTGGATTATTTTTCAAAATGGAAAAAAATTTTATGATATTTGCATCGTAGCATTTATTACCATACTCGATTGCTAAATACAATGCTCGATTTAATAAATATTCAATCTCATTTTGTAGAGTCTTAGACTACTTACTTTCTATTTTCTATCTCTATTATATAATTCTCTTGCACAAGGTTGCACCTCGTTGCATAATGATAATCATTATGACACGGCGTCATTATAATACAGACGTATGACCAATAACCAATTGTTTACAAATGTATTGGCACAACACATTACAAAGGCATTGAGATGTAATTAATCACAGGTAATGCTAATGTTTCGTTCTATTGAAACTGCATGCTGATATGTGACTGTAAGAAACACCAACAGAGTAAATTGCTAAAATGTGGAGTGGTATTGAATCACACATAGAATTAACATCGCCAAAGAACAAAAAATGCAGAAATGATACGAATTCCATCTTCTAAAAGTTATCATTAGTCGTAGAAAACTTACTGTATGAAACTCGACGTAATGGGCAATAATAAACTCTTAAGAACTTTACGACACGATCAACAAACGATATTGATATACACTCGTACTTATTGTCAAAAAATGTCGCACCCACAAAGACTCGCCAGATCAGCTGCAAACATGGCAGGTATGTTGTTCGCCAACTGCAATGCCCAAGCATAGTTTTTTGCGAACGCAGCGCACTTTTTGGGTGGGGTTGTGGGAATGATGTCAGACCCACCGACAGAGATAAGACGCCAAATGGCGAGTCCTCGCGGCATCGCGTAGCGCCTGTAGATGCCTGGCTCATTCGCGCTGTCATCAAGCTTCGCCTCGCCAAGCTCCCTTTGCCTTCGATAGTAGTTCGATATAAGTTCGATAGTAGCTTAACCCACTAGACTGGTTCAAATGGGGCCGCTTTTGAGTGCGGGAGGCTGAGTTCTCACAGTATTGTACGCCACACCGGTCGTCAAGAACCACCATCGCCGGCTCTAGGTAGCACTGGATAGAGGACGGCTCGTTCACAGGGCATGCAGGATCTGGACATCCACTACATATCATGGGTAGAAATGAATGGCATGCTGCCTGTGGTGAGCTAGCAGATCCAACGGCATCGATAGGTGTCATTAAGAAGACTCTTCCCCCCGTTTTGCCACATCCTTAAGTCTCAATGCCAATGGTAGACGGTTGCATATCCCAGGTCTTCCGAACGCCAACCGTTACAACGCCTCCCTCTCAAGTGCAAGAATGGTTGCTGCGTACTCGGCTGATGCCGGGGTTCACGAACAAGGAGTCAAGCAGACTGGTGGTGGGTCACCTTCCGTTGCAAGTCCCGCTTCTGCCATAGTAGCGAAACCATAGGCTGCGCGTCTGAAGGCGCAGTGGGAAACCACACGCAGAGTGGTTTCTGGTATCCCATCACACACCCATCACATCAGCCTGAAGTGATGGAATGCACGCACCATATTCAATGTTGCCAAATGTCACCCATTCACTGACTGATAGTTATACGGTACATTCAGGACTTGATGCAACCATTGTCCTTGTCGTTCGTGGACACCCACACCCATGTCCCATTTCAACATAACAACGCTCATTCTTACCCAGCTGCTATCTCCAGAGCGAGCCTTGCAACAGTGGATATTCAGCTAAGGTCAGTCACTTCACCAGACCCCTCCCCGACTGAGAATGTTTGAGGCGCTAACGAACGTGTGATTAAGACTCCACTCTCACCGACCAATCTGTGAGCTTAGAGCAAACTGCATGGAATGGAGTATCACAGAATAATATTCGAGAATTGTTCAACTTCATTCCATGACCTCTGGATGCGGCCCGAAGCCATAATATCATGTACCTTCTGTGATGAACCGCAAAAAATGTTGGTTCTTCAAATGTGAAAATTCGACGTCCTTCCGCGAACCCCCATAGACGTACGGTATTTCTATGACAAAGAGTACTTCATAACTTTGTATTAATATCCATCATTTATTCATTGTTTCATAATATACCGAATATAAATTAACCAAAAATATAAATTTATAGGTAAGGGCGTGTCACACTCTACAAACTATTTCACTCAAACAGGACTTCAGATATGTCCTGCGTCACATGAAACAACATACCGTTTATTCAGGGTAATGATATTCTCAATGCTATTCCATCATTGCGTCATTTCTAACATTTTCAAAGACCTCTGAAAGTCAGAGTGTGATCGTTTGTCTTAAGAGACTGCCTTACAGCTGACATTTCTCGAGAAAGTTCACTGGGCTACAAACACCTCCGAGAAAAGGCCTGTAAGGAATTGCGTAGGTACTAGGAAGCCTTATGTTCCGCTATTATTCGCGTATACTGTTATTTTATTACAGACAAGCGCGGCTCTTTAAGTTATAAGCTCATCTGCCCCTTCATTCATATGTGTACAATAAATTGCTTTAATGTACTGAATAATTATTATAAATAAAAATATTTCAACTGCATTTTTTGTGATCTCGTAGCATATTCATTAAAGTGATAGCGTCTCTAGCGACGGACAAAGTCAGAAAGCAAAATACCAAAATTTTAGTTCTATCCCTTTAAGATGACTCATTCGTTTCCACTAGTGACAGGGTACAGAGGGGCTATGAGAAATTCATTTCGACAATGTCAGGACGCGTATTTGCTGTTCTCTTGCTGTTCTAGACAAATTGTTACAATACTGATGATAATCATGACGATGAGGATGATGAGTGGCAAACCCAATTGCTCAACTTAGGTGAGAAAAGAGGTCTACACTTTTTGTGCACCCTGAACAGATGATGGTACAGAAGATGGTACAGCTGTGGTACTGATCTAAGCTCCTGATATATGTAAAAGTAAAGTTCATGTAAGTGTGTGTGTGTGTGTGTGTGTGTGTGTGTGAGAGAGAGAGAGAGAGAGAGAGAGAGAGAGAGAGAGAGAGAGAGAGAGAGAGGGTGTGTGTTTGTCTACGTGTGTAAAGAAAAACAAGAGAACAAGTATGAGAAAGGGATGAACGTTCCGTAGCTCGATAGTTATAGTACAGCTCCGGTATTTGCTTTGTTTTCAACAGAGGAGCCGTACTCTAGAATTTTTCTCTAGACAGAGCTAAATGTGACCTATCTATGTATAAAGTGTCGGAAATTCACCACGTCTTGACTCTAACTCAGAACCCTCCGGTTAGAAACGCCGCATCAGCAACGGTTGCTGTCACTGAGTCATCTCAGCCGGCGCGAAGGCTGCCGAGAGCGTGGACGACGAGGATGGGGGTGCGAACGCAGGCGTCTGGCGAGGCGAGCGCCCGCGCGAGGGGGGGCCGGCGAGGGCGGGCGGGGGCGAGAGCGGGCGGGGGCGGGCTGGAGCGGGAGCGGGCGGGAGCGGGCGGGGGCGGGCGAGGGCGGGCGAGGGCGGGCGAGGGCGGGCGGGGGCGGCGAGGGTGGGCGAGGGCGGGCGAGGGCGGGCGGGGGCGGGCGAGGGCGGGCGGGGGCGGGCGGGGGCGGGGGCGGGCGAGGGCGGGCGAGGGCGGGCGGGGGCGGCGAGGGCGGGCGAGGGCGGGCGAGGGCGGGCGAGGGCGGGCGAGGGCGCCGCCACGTCGTTCCCGACACCCGCACGCGGGGAACGACGCGAAAACATGCGCGGCACCGCGCTTTAACAAGCGACGCCGACACCGCAGGTTGTTAAGCCCGCGCGGCGCAGCTCTCCGAGCAGCGTGGCAGGAAGGGGCCGGGGGAGGGAGGGAGCGAGGAGGACGCGGAGGGCGGGGATGGGAAAAGAGACGGGGTTTGCAGGGAGGAGCGGGACGGGCGAGGAGGGTCGATGCGTAGTGGGAGGGCTGGCTGGACGAGATGCAATAAGGGTACGAGGTGGACGAGGGGTACGAGGCGGATGCGAGTCGAGAGGGAAGACGAAACGAGGTTCAAAAGGGGACGAGATACACGAGGGGATGAAGGAGATGACGGTATGAGGGGTACGAAGGAACGAGGGGCACATAGGGACGAGGGGCACAAAGGAACAAGAAGCACAAAGGAACGAGGGACACAAAGGGACGAGGGACACAAAGGGACGAGGGACACAAAGGCACGAGGGACACAAAGGGACGAGGGACACAAAGGCACGAGGGACACAGAGGATCGAGGGTCACAAAGGGACAAGGGACACGAGGGGGAAGGGGTTCCCGAGAGGCGGGGGCACGAGGTGACAAGGTGGACGACAGGACGAGGTGGGAGAGATAGGAGGTACAAAGGGAGAGCTGGGAAGGATGGGAGGTGGGGAGATGGTAGGGATGAGATAGAGGAGGAAGGAAAGATAGGAGATACAGGATCGTTAGAGTGAACAGGCCTTGGTCGGTGCGTCGGTGATATTTGAGGCCGAGGCGTGTGAAAGAAGCAGGTGGGACCGGCAGGGACGGGTAGGTGAAGTGTGTGGGTGGGCAGAGAGCGCGAGTGGGCCAGGCGGAGTCAGAGCTGGCGAGGCAGCGCATCACAGCGCAGCTCAGTGGCGAGTAACTGGAGCGCAGGGGAAGAAGTTGGCTGCTAGGAGACGGACTGCAGGGGGAGGATTATCGATGATTGCGGGAATGAGAAGAAAGGGAAGAACGGACGAGAATTCATCAAGACGGAGACTGTCATACATTGGTGTTAGAATGAATTTTAGGGAAGGAAATAGAATCGGATAATGAGATAGCAAAAATGCAGTGCTAAGGAACAAGGAGAAAAGAAAGATTTATATTATCTGAAACAATATATGGATGTCTGAATCCTTTCTGCAGTGGTATTCTACACAATTTCATCTAGAACAAAACGAAAATGGAATAAAAATTATTAACGTCTATCTAGGTCTTCTATGAAAAAAAAATCAAAACGAGTTGTAAGACATCTAGCCTTCGATGTACAAACAATGTCTTAAAGTTGGAGCAACGCCTACAGGGTATTGGTATGGATCAACTTAAAACGCAACCTACATGGAACTGGGTGAAATAGAATATCCAATTACGATTACATTTATCATAAAAATTTTGTTAACAAGTTGCTTGTCTTGCGACAGAAACTATCGACTATTCAACCACTATTTTCAATATGTCTTAAACGTTTACGAACTCCTAAGAGCAACCAACGGGTCATCGTCCTTTTTAATCTTTTTTATTACTATAGAAAATTAAAACTGACAGCCTGGGCCATTAAGCATTTGTGAGGCCGCACGAGGCTAAGGGCGAAACGCGAGCCAAGAGTTGCGCGAGAAGAGGGGCGTGGAGACTCTCGTGTCTAGCACTCGGCACGCAGCTCTTCACCAGAGGACGAAAGCACGCAGCCGAGTCGCCTGCGGAGGCGAGTCGGAGAGGACACGACTATCTTTTAAAGCTAAAGTGCTCTACAGGTTGTGAGCGTGATCTTAAATGGTGCACGTGTAAAGGTAGTTCGAATAAGAAGTTTGTCAGACATCGTTAATTTGATGCAGCCATTTCGACTCACTTTGATGAAGCATTCCAGTTCAACAACAATGGCCGGATTATTACATTGTTCTTATAGTGTAATGAAGGTCACAAATTCATGACCCAGTAAGAAAAGGTTTATTAAAATAATATTTGTTACTAACTGTAATAAATTTTGATCTTTATAACATTATATTAAAAATCCAATAGACAGTTTTTGTGATAATATTCACTGATAACATCCTTGACTTCAACCAATACAAAATTTTTAATGCATTTTACGCAAAAACACGTCTTGACACTTTTCTCCATAACGTAACTAATATTGTGTACCAAGTTTGTACATAATTAAGTTCACGTAAATCACAAATTTTCAATGAGCCACATTCTTAAGCTGATTGTCAAAAATTCTCGCTTAGAGAGGTAATGCGAAGCACCACAGATTGCGACCGCACTCGCTGGCGCTTCTCAGTATTAACTAAGATGGAAGCAGGAAAAGTTGCTGAAAGAAAGATTCTGAGATGTTGGCAGGCGTTGAAGGTCGATAGGATGTTGCGGCTCCAAGGAAATTTTGGACTGGAAGGATGTTGAGAAAGGATGATAGAGGAAACGGAGGTGAGAGACATTGGGGAAGGAATATTGAAGAAGATACGTTGGGAGCTGAAGATTAGTTAAGAGAAGTATGTAGAAAGAATGGTAAGAAAAATATTTTGAGGAAAGGAGTTTCAAAGGTAGAGGACTTGATAGAGTTGTTGAAGGAAAATAAGGAACGCTGAAAACAAGAAAATTGGTGTGAGCGAAGGAAAAGGGTGTTAAGGAAACAGATGGATATTGAGTGGAGAAAAGAGGCATTGAACGAAAATAAAGTTCTTAAGAAAAAGAGTGGAGCATTGAGAAATTATACAGCTCTGGAGTGAAGAAAGATTATGCAATGATAAGAACAAGACGTATTGGGCGATAAAGGGCGTTGAATGTGGATTAATATGAGCATTTTGTAGAGGAAAAATGAGTTGACTGAAAAGTGGTTGCTTGTGCCGAGAACAGCAGCGCTGGGATCTGAGAGGGACTTTGAGAGAGGAATGCAGCAAAGAAGGAAGAACAAGACGTAGAAAAAAGAGAAGAAGGGTTTCAGGAAAAGTGGAGCTTCCAGATGAGGAAGGAGAAGGGAATGTGAGTGGAGAGATGTAGTGCATGGGGGTGCCTCGTCGGTATCCGCGCCTGCAGGATTGAGATTCCGTGCGCTGCGACTTGAGCAAAGTTTGGCGACTTCTTCTCGCTTCGGCGCTCCGTGCCGCACGCCACGCGCCGCCACCCCCTCCTCCTCCTCCTCCTCCCCCTTCCCTCTTCCTTCCCCTCCCGCTCCCTCTCTTCCTATTCAAACGTGCGCGCGCTCTTGCCGCTACAAATTCACGCGCATGTGACTCAGAAGATCTAGATAACGAGAAAGGATATTCGGAGGGATGAATACGGGAAGTGCAGAAGCCGATGCTGGATAGAACACAGCATAGTAGAGCGGAGTTCTACTGTTCATACAGCAATCATTATCTTACAACAAATATTAATTAATGTAATTACGAGAAGTTCTGTGGCCTTTGACTCTGTACATACCTGTGCTTCCCCGAACATTCCTTTGTTTGCCAATCTCTGCATCGTAAATGAGAATCCGTCGAACTACCATCGCTCTACAGAGAGCGCTGTTCTCTACAGAATTCTGCTGCAAGTCCTCGGGTTGGCTCAGAGCTGTCGTTACTGTTCTAGCCTTGATCGACCTCGGCACCCGGCGCCGTCAGCGCTCCACGCTCCCCGTCGCTCCAGCCCCACCTCTGTACTTTCTATCACGTCCCTTATCACGTCCCTTACCACGTCCCTGACCACGTCCCTGACCACGTCCCTGACCACGTCCCTGACCACGTCCCTGACCACGTCCCTGACCACGTCCCTGACCACGTCCCTGACCACGTCCCTGACCACGTCCCTGACCACACCTTTTATACCACACCCCTCTCCGACACCCCGCCCTCCTCCCACTCACCTCCACGCCACCACCCCTCGCAAGTCCTCCCCGCCCTTACGGCTTCGTGGGCCGCCCCTCCCCGCCTCACCTTCCCCCCCACTTTACATCTCTCTTGGGGACCTCTCCATTGCCGCGCTCCACCCACCTACGCATCATCCGGTCACTCTCCAACTTCATACCATCTCACTCTCCACCCTACTACCTCCTTACACCACCCCTCGAATCCCCCATCAGCCTCCCACCCGACCCATGGTCCTCTCCTTCTCTCCTTCCTCCCCGCCCCACATCCCTCGTGCGCTCGTCTCCACAGTCCTCTCCGCCGACCATCCAGTTACGCACCATCTCGCCCCTCTAGAACACTCCGCCACTGTCACTCCGCTCCTCCTCCCACTCTCCTCCACCCTATCACCCCACGGACTCCCAATCCTCTCCACCCTTCCCACTCTCCACGATCCTCCCCTACTCCCCTCCCTCCCCCTCCTCCCTGCTTCACCAACCTCCCCGCTCTACATCCCTCTTGCTGACCCGTGCGCTGCACCACTCCGCCATCCATCCACCCACCCACACACCAGCCCACCAGTTTCCGACACCCTCCCGTCTTCTCACCCTCCACCACACTACCTCCTCCACCAGCCCTCGCACCCCTTCATCCTTCCCACCCCCCGGTCCTTCCCTCCTCACCTTCCTCTCCACCCCTATCCTTCCTGCACCCCTCTACACTGTCCCACTTCAGACATGGACCACCCCATTCAGTCCCTCTTCGCCGCCTTCCCCGCTACCACAAGACCTCGCTTCGCCTCCGAAAAGTCACCCCTCACCGACAATCTGCCCAGCGCCTTCCACAGCTCCCCACTCCACCGCATTGCCCGAGCTTCCCTCGGCCCCGCCCCCTCGGCCGCTGCGTTGCACGGAGGAGCCTCAGCTCTTCAGCAAACATCGCGCGGCGTCGAGCGGTCTCCGCGCAAGGGGAGGGGCGGGGAGGGGCACGATTCTCGGAAGCTCCGGTGGACTCGTCCACAAAAGGGACGGTTGGTTCGGCGCTGGCAAGAAGCTGCGTTCAGAGCCATGGCAATGGCAGAATGGGGCAGCGGCTGAAATAGACGAGAATGGAGAAAGTATCTGCAGGAAGCAGAAAGGATGTCAGAGTGACACTCAAATGAAATTAATGGAGAACCAAACATAGAGAAGAATATTTTTGGAGAGCCGCAACATGGCGTTTGCCCTTGAGAAAGCCGCAATGCATGTCGAAATGTTGGCAACACTTTCTAGGAAGCTGCGTCTCCCCGATAGCCAAGACTCGAAAGCTTATTTGTTTACATATTTACCTTACTGATTCTCGTTTTATCTTACAATTTTTCCTCTCGCTTTGACAAAACACAGCCATTATAAAGTAGTTTCAATGATACACAGCTTGAGTATCATGAATTGCTAAATGAATTATTCTTAGATTTATGTTACTTAAAATTCATATTCATATTTTATATCCTATAAATATTTTTCAAAAACTCGAAACATATGTAATTATTAAATAATTACTAATGTTAGAAAATTCGTGTGCTACATTTTCTAGATATTCGGTAATAAGTAAAATAATTACTTACTTTGAAGTTGGAAAAGGATTTTTGTAATTTATTCGTAAATAGTAATGACCATGTAAACCGAAGATTTTTAATATGAGCTCTGACTGCCTACAGATTACAATAATTACGTATTTGAATGGTGAAGGTCAAACCATGAATTCAAGTAATCCTGATCATAAATATTTGGAAAATGCTTCGTCGGTTTTGCAAGCGAGGTAGATACACGTGTTGGCTAAGCGGTAGCCGACCTGGTGAAACTGAGCGGGGTAGCGCGGCCAAGGATCGAAATGGTCACCCAACCATTGTTGCCCAGCAATTTTGATAGGCAGAACATTTACATAGGGTTACGCGTAGTTATAAAAGAGCTCGAGGAGCAGAGCTCCAATGTATCTCCAATGAAATACACTGATTTCCTAATTACCATCATAGATGTGAAAAAGATGTAAAATTTTAAGTCATTCGGATTTCTAATATCAAATGACTTTCCTAAACACGTTCTGGTTAGAAATTGTTTAATCAACACAACACTAAACACTACATCGTTCAGTGAAAAAAATATTCACCAATTGCGATCTCTTTCGTTCCCAACTAACACAATTCAAAATCAAGTATACCAATAATCTCCGAATCTCTCCAGTTGCATTCCAGTTTGAGCACGCAGGTCGACCGACTATCACGTGACAGCGGGGGCTTGACCAATGTGGTGGAACTGGGGAGGTCACGAGGGATATAAGTGCCAACTAATTAATAATTAGTCCTCCTTGACTTAATTGATTTTGCAAAAAATATGTAACATTTAAAGAGTTTCGGTTGTTGAATATCGAATGATTTGTCTACACACGTTCTAGTTGGAAATTGTTTGATCAACACATTATATCGTTGAATGAAAAAATATTCGCCAATTGCGATATCTTTCATTCCCAACCAACCAACCCCATTCAAGATCAACTACACCAAGAATCTGCGGAGCCCTCTAGTTGCATTCCACTTTGAGCTCGCCAAGGTCGATCGACCATCACGACATCAGCGGGGGGTTGACGAACGTGGTGGAACTGGCGAGGTCACGAGGGATCGGAGTGCCACGACCAGCAGTGGCCTGCGGCTACCCTGGCGGCGACGGACCGAAGCAGTGGTCGCTGAAGGCGAGACTGACCGCAGCTACGGGTGGGGAATGGGGCGGGGCGAGGGGTGTGGGGAAGAAAGGGAACCGAGGGGCGTGTCCCGCCGTGCTGGCACGCACGCACTCAGGGCGTGACCCGCAGAGAGCAGCTTTTTGCTTTTTGACGACACGTGCCACGGCGGGTCGCGGAGGTTGAAAAGAATGCGCACCAACAAGGCAAGCTGACTGTAATACTTCAAGAATGTTTACCTTGATTTTTTACATACATCACGCTTCTGAATTTTAGTGGCAAAAACATTTGTGTACATCGTTATCGTTTATGTAAAGTTTGGATGAGTCTTGTTCCCAACTAAAATGTTCGTTTTCCAGAAAATTCAGCTTCTTTGTTTTCTCTGCGTCTATCAGAGGTTCTGCGCAACGCCGCATCGGGACACGCTCTTCAGATGTTCTGCGTTGAGTGGTAGATGAGAAGGGCGAAGTCGGCCCTGAGAAGACCCCGCGCAACTGTAGGATTTTCCTTTTTTAAATTTTTTTTTTTCTGAAGGTGTATACATCGGTAGTTATTTCAACTTAACATATGTAATTTTTATTACTTACTAACTAACTTATTCTAAGCTTACATACTATACAATGGGGAGGTTGCCCACTATGGGTCCTCTAATCTGGTTCTATGTCAGCAAATTTGATTTGAAAGATATGGAAAGGTTATTTATTTTGAATTCTGGTTTTATGGGTTTGATTTTTTGCGAGTCTGAATTCGGTGAGTGCAGGGATTTGGTGTATGTTATGATGGAAGTTTGTAGCAAGGTATGTGATGTGATGATCTAATGATACAATGTTGAATTCCTTATGGAATTGATTATTTGTAATGAACCATGGGACGTTAGTTATGATTCTCAGGAATTGGTTTTGGATTACTTGGAGTTTGCGTAGGATTTTCCTGCATCGAGTCGTGCGAGTTCGCCCCCTTCCTTAAGTGCCACCGCGCAAAGATCTGCTAACAACCTCTCCTTCATCTTCCCTCCTCTTCTTCTCCTCTACATTCTCCTCTTCTCTTCTCCTCTACATTCTCCTCTTCTCTTCTCCTCTACATTCTCCTCTCCTCTCCTTTACGTTCTCCTCTCCTTTACATTCTCTTCCTCTCTCCACTCCTTTACATTCTCTTCCTTTCTCCTCTCCTTTACATTCTCTTCCTTTCTTCTCTCCTTTACATTCTCTTCCTTTCTTCTCTCCTTTACATTCTCTTCCTCTCTTCCTCCTTTACATTCTCTTCCTCTCTCCTCTCCGTTACGTTCTCTTCTCCTCTTCTCTCCTTTAACGTCTTCTCTCCTTTACCCTCTCGTTTGCCTTCTGCTCTTGCGCTCAATGCAACGTGGTTGCAACGTTTCTTCCAGTGCGCCGCAGAACAGACTACATGATATTTTGTCGGGGTAATTAAGAAACAGAGGAACATTTTATTTTCTTATATTTACTGTAGCAATTTCCTAGCGTTCTGGATAATGGCGTCTTAATGGCTCTCTTACATTTCTGAGTTTTCTTGACAGTTCTTAGTGGGATTTGTTAACGGGGAACTGATGTGCTCTATTACTTGCCGACAAAAAGTATTGTAGCGGACTGGTTTCCGGATAGTAGACAGGAAGACAAGAGAGAAGCAGAGACTTAAGGAATGTGAGACTGAATGTTGTGTAAAACGGCATCACGTTCCTGCTCGATCTTTCAGACTAAAGGGATAGTATCAAAAGAACAGGACGACCAGTCTGCAGTAATATTATATCCCTATCCTGCTTCCAAGTGACGAACATTTTCATGCACTTCAACGAATGGTGTATGTTGTAAAGAAGGATTGGATGGATTTGTAGGCTTTCGTAAAGAAGGATAGTTCAACTTTTTGCAGAGTCTTTTAAGTAATTTAGAGTAACCGACGATAATAGGAAGTTTTAATCAAAAGGGTTAATACAGTTGTGAGATGAAGTGAGGTACCAGCGACCATTTCTTTCAGTATAGAACGCCGTTTCTGTTTCTACGGAGCAGGGCATTGTGGAGCATCACCTCGTATTAGTGCGGTTTGCGTGTGACACATATGTGCAAAATGTAGTTTTGTCACAGCGACGCATCGGCTATCGCAATCCACAGGTCTTTCCTCGCATTCCTGCACCTTGACGGATCTCAAGGACGCAATTAATAAAGAAGTAGCATGAATTGATCCTGGAATGTAATGCGCATAAGCACCAATTGTCATCAAAGAATTGAAACTTGCATTCAAGTAAGAGGTTTGTTTCTCTGACATTGTCTTACACTTGGAATAAGCATTTTAAATGATATCTAATTTATACATTATAATAAAAATTAATATTTTCTTTAAAAATAAGTGAACAAATGTACGTTTAGCCTTTGCCAGCCGGGTTTGAAGAGGTCTCTAAGGCTAAAGGGCACGACTTGAAGGGTTGCGGGTTCGAATTCCATCCCGAGCATGATTGTTTGTGTTGTCCGTGTTTCGATACTGTTACCCCGAAATTCTAAAAACAATGTTAAATTACAGTGGTCGCTGTTAGACTATATCAGCAGATGAGCGACCTTTAATAAGTAAAAAAAGTTCATTTTTTAAAAAGTCCTCTTTCCGTAAAACAACCTGTATAAATCCAGTTATTTTGAAGTACATAGCTGGATGGGCACATGGCTGTAATATAACCTCGGGCGGATGCGTCATGGCTACACTTCTGTCCTGTCGCAGTCCAGATGTCCAACCCACTAACCCCGGCAGGCACGCTGTCGCATTCAGCGAATTTCGCACATGAAACGACGCGACCAAGGTTAATTCCCTAATATCTAATGTACTAGCAGCAAGATGGTAAACGGGTTGAGCTAGAAAAATATCTCTCATCTGCATTGATGGAGATACGAGTTAAGACCTTGCGGAAAACGACCTCGAATTGTTGGAGAAATAGGCTATCCGCTTCTCAGAATATGAAGATCACAATTGATCTCTTTTTTTAAAGAATTCTACCATCACTTTAGAATATTTCTGAAACCGTTATTTTACGAATATTTAAACAACGTTAGAGTAAGAGGTAGTGGGAAATGTGACATAAAACCCTCAAAATTCACATTTCTGTAAAAAAATTAACTTTTTATTAACACGTCTCAGTTAAAGTAAGAATATTATGGTGGCCTGTTCGAAGAGGAATGTTACTGCTCAAAAGGAAAACTAATTAAAATAGTTACTGATAGTGTTTCTATTCTATTTCCAAAACCTTTCACGAATATGAAAACTAATTATTTAAGCCTTATTTATGACCCACATTCAATAATTGCCTAAATAAATAAATAAATTAGTTTCGAGAGAGTTCCTCATAATCAATAAACTGACGGTTCTTAGATGTCTATATTCAAGAAATGAATTCGTGAATAGTTTACTTAAAACTTGGCGCCATCTTGGAAATAGCGTGTTCTCAAAAGAACAAACAGAATCGGTAACGAGAATAAAATAACAATAGAGACAAAGCTGTTTCGTCCTCCGAATAACTAATATGGAAGTTAATTTCAGTCAAAATGTTCTTCCTCTCACAATTAAATATTTACCAGAATATTGAGAAGTCAAAGTGATAAAAGAAAATAGTTGTCAAATTTCAGATTCCCCACGATTGATTAACATTTCATAACCTCAAATTCAACAAATGTGTTATAAATACAGAAAACGTTTCTGCACGCTACATTTTAAATAAAACAATATTTTGATGCGTTATATTTCATGATTTTCAAAGTAAAATGTAATATGTAAGTCAAAAATGTTCTATATATACTTTTAAAATTCTAACCAAACAAAAATGGATTACTATGAATTCGATTATTACTATCAAGACAGTTGTAGATAATATCTATGCAGTATCGCGTGTCAGTCTGCATTCCAATGGACATTAAGACTATTGGATACGCAAAGATTTGTTGATGTGAAAATGGGAACCACAACAATACTCAGAAACCCAAAGCACTGTAATGTCTGTACCTGTCCACGTTATGAAAAATCAAAAGCCTTTGCGAAGGAAATACAAAGGAAGTGAAAGTCACCCTGAAGGTCTTCAAGTTTCAATATAGTTTTAGAATGGACACCTTGAGAAATGTTTAGCTAAACGGTCACAAAACTCAGAAAATATTCGACGTCTATCAATTTTTTTGACTTGCTGAGTTTAACTCAGATCCAACATTGCCGCTGTCTCTCCAGCGACTTTGATCGAGAGATCCTAGGTTCGAGTCCTGTTGGTAGCGGATTTTTGATGTGCAAAACGGCGCGGGATCTACCATTCCTGCGTGAAAGAAGCGCCGACCTAGGCAGCAGCAGCTGAATTTGATCTCCTCCAGGCAGCAGCTGAATTTGATCCAACTAGTAGTATCGAAACCATTGTCCAAACCAATAAATCCAATATTGCGATGATGGCTTGAAAAGCATTTGGAAGAAGGATATTTACAAACAGCTCATATTAGAATGTATCAGGATTTAAAATTATCTTTTAATGAAGCGTAAAATATGTAAAATGATAAATCTTTGACATCTGTAAAATTTGACAACTCTTAAATTAAATTTTCATTACATATCAGGTTATTCCCCGGGATCAAAGAAATGCGTTCTTAAAATTAACATTTGGTTTAAATAAAATGATACATTAGAGCATACGTATATTAGAGGTATTTAACATTAGACCCCAACCTCGCAAATTTGTCGGTCCCCCGGCGCACATAAACTACACAGCAACAGGCACACCCATATTCACTCCCTTGCTCGCCGGTAGAGTCGCCATCCCGAGGGATAACCCATTGCGAGCAGACACAGAGCACATCCATGAACGTTGGCTGGGTGTGATGTTCTTTCTGTCTTAAAATATTTAGACTCTACATTCTCCTATATTAGCTGTGCTGCTTTTTAGGAAGCTGAAAATAAATGATATTGTTTATGATGTGCTTTTTGATCAAAATATGATCCAATTTACCACAATTTTTGGTTATTAGTGTCTTTGGTTCTAGATAAAAAAGAATATTTCAACAATACTTCCTTGAAATTTTAATATCTAAAATTCATTTTGAAAATAGTTATAGAATTTGGAGAGTTAGTATAATTTAATTTAATTCATTACGAAGTTATGAAGATGATTTGGTCTTTATTTGACGTAGAAATGTAATAGGTTTTATCATAAGTTACAATTATCGATGCGAGAAAGTCAATATTTTTTCATATACAGGAATATAAATTGATTATTTTTTTTTAATGAATGCACATTTATATTATTAGTCATATCAATTGATTAATATTGAATCTCTGAGCTTCAGATGTCTCTCCCCCATGTTTAAGTAACAGACATTTCATCTCTTGGTATTGCTAGTGTTTAAAACTCTGATATAACATGATAAAAAGAACACATATGTATTAGTGTAAAGTTAAATATGTTATAGAATCTTCACTCTAAATAAGTTTATAGGTGAAAAGAGATATATCATTTTCAATGGTTAATATTAGTTTGATGCATATTTGGTTGAAAAAAATATGTACCAAACCACTTAAATAGCGGATTTTGAGTCATCTTGGATCCGAAAACGTAAAGTACACCATGACTCCACCAGAACTTGTTCATACAACTGCAAATTCATATCAAATACAAGCTCGAATATACATTTCATCAATGATCATTTTCACTTCCCTTTAGTAGTACTTTACACGGCATCCTTACTCGCCACAACATACATGTTCATGCTGCGCGAGCACGTGTTGGAAACGCACCCACAAGGGTGTAGGGTCGTTGGTTTTCTGCCCAGGGGAAATGGTCATCCGACTGCCGTAAGCAGGCACAGAGCTATAATTTAAACTGTGAAAGTGTGACGTAATTGAGGAAGTTATTACTGTGTCTGGCTTATCTCAAACGCCATCGCCACCGTGTTCTGAAATTCAATTATCTCCGCAGGCAGCCACGCCGCGGGCGCGCGAATCTATTCATAAATCAGTTGGCACCACAACTGTGAACGCAAATCCTGGGCAGTCGTCACTTCCAGCTGTTTGAATGCGTCCTTCGCAGGAGTTGTGACGGGATAAATGGAAATACGGTCGCTGAAGAATGAGCTAGTGATCCCGTTATGAGGGGATTCATCGAAAATCTCATCACGTTCTGGGGACAATGCGATATTTATCTCTAAGATTATTTAAAATGCACATTGCTGTACGTTCACAATGGTCGCTGCAATGGAGTCAATAACGTGTAACGAGCAGTATGATTGGGACGTATTCCCAAAACAACCATTCGAACCGTGTTATATTCCCACATAGATCCGGTTATTCCTGTACGTTCAGATAACGTAAACAGGAAGTATACCATCACCATAGCGGGTATTTAGGCGCAAAGTAGTAAATAGGGTAATTGAGCCAAAATGAAATGAACTGCGAATAGCCCAGATCCTCTGAAAATTATTCATTTGTTCGACACGATGTGCACATTAACTTAACAGGGCTCGTCTTTTCTAGGGATAGAAGGCAGAGAATCTTCTAAAGAGAACAAAGTACTTGAAGCTTGTTCACGAAGTCAGACGAGTCTCGTTGCATTGGAAAAGGCTGTTATAAATAAATGGAAAGCACCCCAAGTCGTTTTTTGTTTTACTTTTCTCGGCGTCGCTCCAAGTTCGTGCACAAGTTTCGGGCGTGGAAGGAGGAGTAAAGTTAGGAGGAGGGGGAAAAGGAGGAATAGTAGTGGAAGGGGAGAGGGGAAGGAAGGTATTCGCCACCTGTGGGCTGCACATCGCACTGCCGCAAAGCAAAAGGAAGGGCAGAGAAGAGGGGACAGGAAAGGTGACGCGGCAAAAAGTAGCCTGACTTCTCTACATGAAGTTTGTGGGTGGTTGCTCCTCTATATTCATTCGTCAGCACCTACCTCTTACCTAAAATGTAATCCCTTAAGTTGAACAGTTTTATTTGTAATTTCAGCTCTTTTTTTGGCAAATAGAGTCAACTAGCGTTGCGTTGCTTTGTGCCCATGAAGCCAATAAAATAGTATTTATCGACAATTCTTTGACCCCGGTGAATAAGCAGATAAGTCGAAAAAACTTAATTTTACACGGGAGCAAAAAACAACTTTAACTAATGCTATAAGTATGGAATTAATGATATTCAAATAAAACGTACACAAAAATAGTTTTGTTTGAATATCGCTTTCGTTTGACTATCATTAATCCCTGATTTAAATTATTTAAACTTTGGTTTCTTGCTCTCCTGTAACATTAAGTGTTTATGACTTATCAGCTTATTCACCGGAATGAAAGAATTATAAAACATATATGCATGCGAATCGATAAAAATTTCTAATGTAAAAAACCATCTCTATGTAAAATACATGAATATCTTTACTCTTAACTTCTCTCCAACTTTTGGAAGCTTGAAGACGTGCGCATGAAAGCTTTATGCATAATGAAAGGGAGGGTTTGTAACACCGTCTGTTAAGAAAATGCTTATTAACTAAGTTACACAAGGAATAACTTTGTTGTTTATAATAACTACATTCTACTATTGAACCATAATACTACATTATGAAACGATGATGTAATGATGGGTATTAATACACGAGTGTGACATTACGATACGAGCGAGGTACGAGCTAGTATCGTTAACTTCACACGAGTGTATTAATACCCATTACAACGAGTTTCATACCGTACTTTTTCTACGACTTATAGTAACTTTTATAAGTTAAACTTTTACATTGAATCATTTTGTGGCAGTTGACGTGCAGGATTCAGCCAAGGCCACCTAGCGGACAGCTACCCTACCTGCCGCAGGAGGCTTTGGTTTACCAATGCGAGAGGATACAAAAGTTGCTCTTACAATAATTCCGAGGTCACCATTTTCGCTTCTTCTTCTATTTCTGAAGGTTCCAACTCCTCCTCTGATTCACTAGACATTTCAAACTAAATAATTGGCCGGTTTTAAAGGACAAACACATGGCAGCAACATATAACACACAATAACTTGCGTTCTGATCTTAACGTCAGTCAAATGTTCCATCTACCACTACCACTGCGCTAGTCACATAGGATCAAAGTGAAATTACGTTCCAATTTATTTTATATAATATTCCACACACAATTTACTGATAATAAAGTAAATTAAAACTGTTAAACATAATATAACATTAAAGGCAATTTTAATGTACACAATGGAACAAAACATTTACTAGAACGATTCTCAAAGATTAATGAAGTCTCGGTACTTGGTTTGTAAGCTTCTCTGTGATTGGTCAAGAATCTGTATCATAATGAAATCTGTATTGTAATGATTATCATAATGCAACGAGTTGGAGACATCAAATGACAGAATTATACAATGGGAGTAGAAAAACTATATTTTACTTGTGAATGTTAGAAAGAAAATTTTAGAAGTCATCACAGTATTTTTATTCACTTGATAGTATCTAACAATCACAACTTAATCCTGTAGGTGCTAGTAGATTCGTAAATGCACATGACATACTACTTGGTTTCATTTAAGTAAAAATATTGAATAGAAAAGAATTTTCATTTATCATGAAACACCAGATCATTATGTTTGTAATATAAGCTGTGTTTGTGCGAAGTAAGTATTTAAAATACTTGCATTTACAAAACTATCATTTCTGTGTATTTCTTCTCGGTTAATGAATGTCAATTTTTGACAAGTTTTCATTACTTGTATATTAATTCTATAATTATAATTATATACCATATAAAGAAGTATTAATTACTCAACTATGAATTAGAAGGCATATATTCTCTAATTAACGTTTAATATTATAAAATAATATTATCAATTACATTTTCTTAAATTAGAGATGATAACAGTGAGGTATACATCAAACTTTTTTTTACATTATTTTCAATATAAAATATTTACAGCATTTAAGCTATAAAACACTAAAAGTAAATTGCAATTTTAAAACAAGGTGGAAAATATTATTTTCTCTTCTAGTTCATTGGTGGTAATTTTTTTCTCTTGAAGATTTGCAAGAACTATCTTATTTTGGTTCACACTATACACATACAAAGGAGGTGACGTACACTAATATTTTTCGGGATTTTCACTGATTCGAAAGACCACACACTTTTTCATAAACTTCTGTTAATTTTGTTCATGACTAAAGTGCTTACGATTATAAACATGTTAATTATAATATATGTTAATAATTAATAATTAACACGTTTAATCATTAAACAGTAGTATACTTATTTGAATATATTCATAAGATAGATTAAATTTTATAAGTATTGAACTTCAGCTTCAAACTTCGCTATTATAACATTTAACACACCTAGATCAGAAGAAAACACCTATCACACACTCTGATAAATCTGTATTAGTAAACATTTTGTTAGTTCACACGGCATTAAATATCAACACATTTGTTGTAAAATTGTTGTACTAAAATAAATATTTGTATGTAATGCTCTATTGTAATGATATAAAGTAAATATTGGGACGTGTGGCTTCATTGCACTGGAACATCTGTAATACGATATTTTCACGGGCGCTGCAAGTGTAGTAAATAAAGAGGCGGCAAGTTAATGTATAAAAATAAACCGCCTGTCTCGAAGTTTCGCGACGCAATATTGAGGAAAATATTGCCAATATGCAAGATCGTTCTCCAGAATGTTGCAGTGAGCTGCGCTAGGAGCCGGCGACTCCGAAAAGAAAATGGAGCGAATCTCCCATGCTTCCTATAATGTACACGAACCAACCATTGACTTTCAATTCATTTGTGGGGCATACCGATCAATACTTTCTCCCATTATAACCTTTCAAAAACGTTTTATGAGAACGATATCATTTAAAGCAAAGTATGAACATACACGAACATTTTTTTATCTCAAAATTCTTTCCGTAAGACATTTATATATTTTAAAGTCTTAAAAATGTTTTTCATCAGAAGCACAGCATTTTCAATACCACATGAAAAAATATACAACTTGAGAAGATATGAAACCTCGTCCAAAATCAAATTTAACGGCCCATCAAATATTTTATACTAGTGTAGGACCAAGAATGTTTAATATTGTGAGCAATGAAATAGGTGCTTTTACACTCGGTCAGTTTTTGAAAAAAAATAAGAAAATGGCTTTCTTTTGCAAAACAACATTGACGTTTTTCTTGTGATATTTAAGTGAAATACATTATTCAATTTTTTTCTTCTTGAAAAATTCTGTGTAATCTACTAAATGTTATTTGATTACCCTTGAAAAGTAGTATTATACTTTTTCTGGCATGAAGTTCATTAGTATAGTAGTATTTGTTTAGTTATTAATGTTTTTTTGTTATATTGTTAGTGCACAGAAGTATTATGTTTAAAAACTTTGCTTTGTTATTCTTGCATGTTAATTCGAGTGAGCGAGCTGCCTCTCATTGGTGGCTATTTTGTTTTTGCCTACAAAGGTGATGGAGATCCCACACAGTTCTTTTAGGGGATCCCTAATTATTTTGACCATCATTTTTAAATGTAATAATGTAAGTGCTATGTTATTGGCAAAATAAAGACTTTTTGACTTTGACTTTGAAAAATGACTTCTGCAAGACTTCAATTCTTTGTTCTCAAGTCACATTAACACTAACAACTCTAGCATTAGCAGAATCTCACGTTTTTTTGCATTTTGAGTCGATTGTCCGACTTTGCTAGACTATCTAACGGTCCCCCCCATTTCTAGTTTAATTTCCAAGCTAGGGGTGGTAAGAGAGATATGTGGCAAACATAAAACCTTCCCTTCACTGTAACTAGCAAAATACGCCTGCCCGAGCTATTCTTCGACACAGATACAGAAGCTGGGAAGAGTTTAAAGGAAAGCTACAACTCTAGTTTTGCTGACTGGGAATCGAACCCGGGATCGCACCACAGGAAGCTATCACGCTGCCTCTGAGACATCTTAAGGTGGTTAATTATTTGTGCAAATGCAAAACTTACAATGAATAGTCATTAGTCTGAATGAAATTTAGATGTTTTATGATTCTTAAAAAAATGAACTGTCCTGGTAAGCTAATTAACTGTCGATAGCTTTCCACATTACCAGTGTTATTTAAAAAAAATGTTATGAAGCTAAGGAACCCTTACTATACACAAAAAGTCCCTGGAATACATAATTATTCATTTTAATGTTTACCGAGCAATTATACTTATCTAGTATATTTTAATAACTTTCATGACGCCCTTCCCTTAGGAGTTTCATGACCATAGCAATTGTCGTATTTGCTTGGCATCGTTGTTGGTGCGTGTTCGTTTATCGCAGCATATAATGTTGGATAGAGGTCAACGCTCAAACATTAAGTTCGCGTTTTGTAACAGAAATGCACTTTTGAAAAATTAAGAATGCTTCAATTGATTCATTGATTTTTTCGTGTTTACGGGCGCGTCAACTGCTTCGGTCATTAATCCCGTTAGTGTAGTGCATGTTTTTCTCTCGGGAGATGGCGGTGATCTTCCTCCGCTGGATGACTGAGATCCGGCGCCGACCTACCGTCGGCTAGTGGGGTTTCCCCGTAACCAGGACTCTCCCACTAGCGGGGCACCACCCCAGCCGGGACAGGCTCTGAGCTCCCGACCGGTCTCCCGGAATACGTGGGTGTGTAGTGCATGTTAGTGTACGTGTGTGTGTAAGGAGAGAGTATAGGACAAGGAAGAGGAAGGAAAGATTGCGCGCGGTCCGTGGCTCGTTTGGTAAGGTACTGCTCCGGCATTCGCCTTGTCTTGATCGGAGAAATCACGAAAAACTACCGATCAGAGCAGCCGACCGCTAGAATTCTT
Source organism: Teleogryllus occipitalis (assembly GCA_011170035.1). Taxonomy (NCBI): domain Eukaryota; kingdom Metazoa; phylum Arthropoda; class Insecta; order Orthoptera; family Gryllidae; genus Teleogryllus; species Teleogryllus occipitalis. The sequence continues at coordinate 43,841 of BLKR01005496.1, forward strand.
CTCCAGACAGCGACTGAATTCGATCTAGCTGAAAAGCTAGCGTCGAAAATCCTGCCGCCGTCAGGACTGGAACCCAGGACCTCCCGGTCAGAGGCGATGCAGAGACATCAGTTGATGCACTGAGCTACCGCTCCCGGTTTAAGAATGCTTCAAGAACCATATGGTGGACTAAGAATAAAAACTTGTATGACATAATCATGTAAGTGAACGTCGCAAACGCGTTGAAGATAGTACTGGCGTGGCGGTCGACGAACAACTATAAAAAATAACCTCCAGCGTGTAAGCGTCTTTGACTCGGGTGACAAAGCAAAAAGTGTTGAGGATATATTAGCGAGGTGATAATTCAGTTAGTAGTGTTCACACTATTTTCAACAAACATTTAAACATTCATTCCATGTCTCAAAGTTATTTCTAGAAAACAAAGAAAAAAGAATCATCTTTGCTGGAACTGTGACCAGTACTGCTGACCAATATGATACTTTTTTAAATTATATAATCGCTGGAGATGTAACAAAATGCTATTCGTACCATCTAGTGCCTAAGCTACAGTGAGTGGAGTGAGTCAAATCATCTTTTCAGGAACAAATATTTCCCAAAAACACCAGCAGAGACAAGTTATGCTGAATCTTTTCTTTGACGCTCAGAGTATCTCCATTACAAGATTATTGCACGTGATTGAACTATGATAAAAGGACTGCACGAGGGAATCTTTCGTCGCCTTGACGGGAAGAAGAAAACGTCCGGGAATATTAGCTCAAAACATTGATTTCTTTTCCGTGACAGTGCACAATCACACCGATCATTTTTGGAAAAGAATACCTCTCTAGAAACAACGTTACTGTATTACAGTTGCCTCCAGTCTCCAGTCTCCAGATCTGTATCCACTATTTCTTCATTATTTTTCCACGGTTGAAAACGCATTTGAAGGAGCAATGATTCGCATATGCTGAAGAAGTTACGGCAAATGCAATGACAACACTTAGGATAATATTCTATATGCCTTCCAAATACGCTTTCGGTCACTTTACGTGCACGGGCAGAAATGTGTAACTTTGGAAAATAATTATTTTTAAGTAAGTATTTAAATTGCGTTATGGTAACTTATTTCTGTATTATTACAAAATTACGGGAAATTTTTGAATCTAGTTTATAATTCGTGT
>BLKR01005496.1:50000-78973 GCA_011170035.1 Teleogryllus occipitalis
GCGAGGATGGGGTGATAGGGTGAGAGCCAGGGGCGAGGCAGGGCGAAGGCAGGCCGGACGCCGGGGGAGGCCGGCGGGGCGACGAGGCCGGCACGAGGCCGAGGCGCCGGCGAGGCGGCAGGGCTGCGAGGAGAGGGGCAAGGAGTGGGGCAAGGCAGCAGGAGAGCAAGAAAGGGGGCAGCACGGGGCAGGGGGGCAGAGGCAGGGTGAAGCAGGGGAAGCAGGGCGAAGCAGGGCGAAGGCAGGGCGAAGCAGGGTGAAGCAGGGAAAGGCAGGGTGAAGCAGGCGAGGCGGGGAGCAGGGGAAAGCAGGGGGGCAAGCAAGGGGGCAAGCAGGGCAGAAGCGGGCAAGAAGCAGGGCGAAGAAGCAGAGGCTAGGCGGGGCGAAGCAGGGCAGAGCGAGGCGCGAAGCGAGGGCGAAGGCAGGAGGCGAAGGCGAAGCGGCGGGCGAAGGCGGGCGGAGCGGAAGCAGGGGCGAAGCGGGGCGAGCGGGGCGAAGCAGGGGCGGCGGGCGAAGCGGCGAAGCAGGGCGAAGCGGGCGAAGGAGGCGAAGCGAGGAGAGGAGGAAGCGGGGCGAAGAGGGAGGCGGGCGAAGCGGGGCGAAGCGGGGCGGCGGGGCGAAGCGGGGCGAAGCGGGAAGCGGGGCGAAGCGGGGCGAAGCGGGGCGAAGCGGGGCGAAGCGGGGCGAAGCGGGGCGAAGCGGGGCGAGGCGGGGCGAGGCGGGGCGAGGCGGGGCAAGGCGGGGCGAGGTGGGGCGAGGCGGAGCGATCCGGGGCGAGGCGGGGCGAGGCGGAGCGAGGAGAGGGAGGCTAGGCGAGGAGAGGAGGCGGAGCGGAGAGAGGAGTGGCGGAGCGAGGAGAGGGAGGCGGAGCGAGGGAGAGGGAGGTGGAGCGAGGGAGAGGGAGGCGGAGCGAGTGAGAGGAGGCGGAGCGAGGAGAGGAGGCGGAGCGGGAGGAGGAGGCGGAGCGAGGAGGAGGCGGAGCTGAGGAGGAGGGAGGGCGGAGCGAGGAGAGGGAGGCGGAGCGATCCGGGGCGAGGCGGGGCGAGGCGGAGCGAGGAGAGGGAGGCTAGGCGAGGAGAGGCGGAGTGAGGATGAGAGGGGCGTGACGAAGCGGCGCGAGGCGGGTCAAGGCGGGGAGGGGACTGGCGAGGTGGGGCGTGGCTTAGCGGGAGGGGCGGGGCAGTAGAGGGCGAGAGGCGGGGCGAGGATGAGCGAGGATAGGCGTGGCGGGGAGAGGTCAGGCGTGGCGGGATGCGGCGAAGCGGAGCAAGGCTTGACTTGGAGGGGCGGGGCGGAGCGGTGGGCAGCAGGATGTGGTGGGTGCGGCGCGTGGGGGGGGGCAGGGGGGTCGAAGCGACGTCCGTCTGTGCGGGATGTCTCGGGGCGTTTCCGGCGCCGTCCGTCTCAGACGCATCCGCAGGCGCGCCGTGCCAACCGGCGCCCCGCAGGCGGAATTTCCGGCGCGGCGCGGCGACGCAGCTTGTGCTGGGTGAGGAGCTCAAAGATGTCAGTTCTCCAGATGTGAGCACGATAACTCCAAATGCTCACAAAGAGACCAACACTAAAGGAATATTTCCTACGAAATTTACGAGAACATTACCAAGAAAGGACGTTGAATATGAATACCGTATCCTGAAAGTTAGCAGCCCTGTATGTCTGACTGCGCGTTGGTAGGAAGGCTTTGTTCTTCACTGTGGGTTCTGCGAGTTTTTTTCTCGCACAGTCTCAACCAATAATAAATAGAAATATTAACATAGAAACTTGCCATCTCTTTTCAGCCTCTTTAAAGCACCAAAATAGGTACGTCACACATCCGTATTCAGATGCGTTATGTTGATTCAATTAATTTGAACAATACGTTTGTCTTGTGAAACCCAAGAAACCGCGTCTTATAAATATTACATCAAAACAAATAAGTAATGAAACGCTTAAACATTTGTTTTATTTATTATTGATTTTCTGTTTTCTTTTTATGCAGAATAACCGAATTATAATACATTATTTCAGTTACTAATATCAAAATATATAAATTAATTTGTCAATTTTTACTATGTCAAGTTAACATTTCACTTTTATTACCACGGAAATAAACGTCATCATTATATGCATAAGTAATTGGTAAATACTCACTAATAGAAATGTAATGCACAGCAAAACTATTTAGTCAACACATTTTGATGCGGTCATTCTATATAACCGCTAAACTGGAGTTGATTTATAGTGCAGATACAAGGAAGTTATGTTCGAGACAGTTCGAAGAATACGATGTATTAGATCCCTTTTATGCATTTTCTAGTACGTGATTACACTGACTTGCGTGTAAAACGCCAAAAGAAACGGCTTATCCATCCACATCAAGTTCAGCTTTTGAAAGACCATAAAGGCTAGCGTGCTTTAACACAATCTAATCACGTCGATTCAATCGACAACGATTAAGAACGCCTTTTATTTCTTCATTTGCGGTTGCGGTGGCCGTTTAAGCATAGAAACGTAAATACAAACCACGACGTGCTGCCTATGCCTATTTATATTATCAACAATCGCTCTTTTTATAATGATATAGAACATTATTATTATTTATGTTCACACAGTGCTGGTTCACAGGAAGACCTGGTTCTCAAATAAGAACGGGCTTTTCGCGAAGTATGATATTTATTTAAGAATCTGAATTTAGAAAGTTCCGGACCATGCGACAAGTATTTAAGATGACAGACTTCTACATAGATTTTAAAAGCCTTGGAGGTATATCAAGTTTTTTAAAGATTTTCTCTCATGTGTTTTTCTATAAGGCCATTACTGGAGATAATTATTGGAAGAACGAATACTTGGTCCTGTTGCCATTAATCTTTGATTTGATATGCCAGATCGCTGTACTTCATAATTTTTTCCGAGATGGCTTTTTGCATGTTCCTGCAGGAAGGGACTGCAACATCAATAAAAAAAAGTAGTTTTTAGCACCTTGAGAGTTATCACAATATCTGGCCTGTTATGTTCTAGAGTCGTGTGCGTCAAAATTGTGCGATCGAAATAAATTCTGACCTTTTCATTTTCCTATACAGGTTCAGGTTTGTATGTGTAGTAAGGCGCATGATGATCACTAAATTTATGGTTGGTTACAATTTGTTGGTGTATAATGGAAGCGATCTTGTTATGACGCATTGTGTAATCTGTCTGTACGAGGGTTGCACATCCTGGAATGATGTGATCTATATTTTCTGTCCACACGTTACATCTGCGGCATTTATCAGAGTGAGCCTTGGGATCTTTTTGAACTTGTCTGTAGTTTCATGTGGGAATAACATTATTATTATTATTATTATTATTATTATTATTATTATTAAATTATTCAGATAATTAACTGAAAACTCTCCATCGTTTCTCGTTGTTTATTAACTCTATAAATGATGGAAATTACTTCTCGATATTAAACATCAAACCCATCTAATTGTTGAACATTTCTGCATTAGAAACAGAAATTGCAAGATCGTGTCCCCCGCCTATTGCTAATTACTGCAAAAAGTGACCACCAGAAAGAACGCATTGTTAATTGCAAAACATCAGAGTGAATACCTAGAACGTCGTAATTGCTTTGCTTTTCTACTGCTTGTTCTGCAGTTCTTCATTATACCATGCCTTAGCTTTCAAATCAGACACTTTTGAACGATCATTATTGTATTCACCTCTTTCCTTTCGCACCACACACCAATACAAGTCATGACCTGACAAGCACGACTTTGTAGTACCACCGGAGTCTACCCAGATCCAGAGTATTGGACCAGATGAAGATTCAAGACTTATTTATTTAACGTCAAAAGCAGCTAAAACTGTGTGATCTACTGGGGGAGAAGTGCAGTCTCGGTACGGTTTCTTGAGCTTTGAGATATGTTTTAACTCGTATACGCAAGTTGAATTATGAATACTGGTAGCAACGAGCGTTTTTTGGCAAGAATTGGTGTGAAAATATTAACACATGTGTAAAAACTATTTGAAAAGGAAAAACCGCTATAGATCTGCCCTCATACTATCCTCATCAGCTGCACCAACCCAAATTTGTTCTCACAGAACGAAACCACACACGTACGAGAATTGTCCAACCGTTCATTCCAGGAAATTGGCATCGTAAATTGGCATCGCCGGAACACAACACACTACTCATCCAACACCAATACAAACATTATCTCATCACAATGCTGACACGTCTATACGGACCTTCATCCTTGACACTTCACCTATGCACACCGCACTGCTGCCAACCCCAACTCGTGAACATCACCGGCGCATCGCCGCAGGCCCCTCGTTGCGGGAACTGCGCCGCCAATTTGGCGGGCGACGAGCGTTTTACGAGCTCCCACCCCTTTCCACACCCTCACGGTCCAATCCGGCCCCGTCTCCTCAGATGCCCTTAACGCCCACGACGTCCTCACCGCCCTCGCAGGCCTCACCGCCTCGACCGCTGTCGCCCCACACCCTCGTCCCCTGGACTCCAGGGCCCCGCTAACCCCTTCGTTCCCAATGTTCATAGACACACCACCGACTCCACACCACCGACCCCACACCAGCGCCTCTGACCGGGAGGTCCTAGGTTCGAGTCCTGACGGCGGCAGGATTTTCGACACTAGCTTTTCAGCTAGGTCGAATTCAGTCGCTGTCTGGAGGAGAATTCTAGCGGCCAGCTACTCTGATCGGTAGTTTTCCGTGGTTTCTCCGATCAACACCAGGCGAATGCCGGAGCAGTACCCTAACAAACGGACCACGGACCGCGCGCGATCTTTCCTTCCCATTCCTTGTCCTATCCTCTCCCCTTACACACACACTTACACTGACATGCACTACACTACCACATATTCCGGGAGACGGGTCGGGAGCTTAGAGCTTGTCCCGGCTGGGGCAGTGCCCCGCTGGTGGGAGAGTTCTGGTTAGGGGGAAACCCCACTAGCCGACGGTAGGTCGACGCCGGATCTCGCCATCCAGCGGGAGAAGATCACCGCCATCTCCCGAGAAAGAAACATGCACTACACTAACGGGACTAATGACCAGAGCAGTTGACGCGCCCGGAAACATTAAAAAATCATTCAAATAAAAAAAAACTACCATTCACACCTCTGGCCCGTCGTCGCCACCCTCGTCGAGACCCTCGTCCCAACCCACATGACCCATGTCACAACCTACCCCACGACCCACATCACAACCCACATCGCGATTCACATCACGACCCCCATCACGATGCACCCCACTACCCTCTTCGAGTTTCGCATCCCGACCCACATCACGATCCACGATCACGTTCCACATCACGACCCAACAACGACTCATCAACTATCCACCAATGACACCAACGACCGCCGACACTGTGCCAACGATTTGATCATCAGCCACCAATGACCCTCCCACCACTCGTCCACAACTTGCCCGCGCTGCGCCTACTCCTCTACTGCGCACCCAGACCCCAATTTCTGCGCGTTGTACGTCTGCGGGTGGCCTTAAGTTTGCAGTAGACGTTGACTACTGATGACGGCAACGTCTGCGCCTTCCGCTGTGTACGTCTATTTGATGTTTTGATCTCCCAAACACTCTCGGAACGTTTTATTCTCGCTAAGGGCTACGATTACGTTTACGTCTGCTCGAAAAAATGTGAATTTCACTTTTGGAAATTTGGCTCGAGGTAAAATTATTATGAATGTTGCGATCAGTGATGTTTAGCAAGAAGAATTAAATACCAGATTCCTTCTACCTGACGCTTTGAGCAATACTTAACCTTTCGAAGTCGGTGAATGTATGTCTTGTCTTCTGCAAAACAACGTTTTCTAAATCTCTGATGTAGTTGTAATTTTATTGTTAATATAAACGGTAATGAAAATTAAAATTTAGTTTTCTTGTGTTTAAAATGCCAAGGGTGTTCAAACGGTACCAGTAAAATTGCATTACTGTAAATTAAATTAAAGGATACGGAGAATTGGTGAAAGGATAGTTAAGAGAAACTATAAAACAGTAGAAAATCTGCCAGCCATCAGCTAACTATAAATTTTTACGAGAATTTCTATCTCATTACCTTGTTACTCCACCAGTCTCCCGTAATTGTTTGTGCCTTGTTATGGATTAAATTCGATAAGACAAACTTCCTCAATCTCCAATTCTAACTTCTAAACTTTTCATTGTGCATTTTACTGAACTACTTTCTCGCTTAGGCGAAATTGCTTTAGTTCACGGATTGATCTGATGTTCTTTGGTTCTGGCCAAGAAATCTTGGAAAACGATAGGTCTTCTTTAAGCCGGGACAGGACGAGTTGTGAGTCTGGTTTGTAGGGGCTCAGTCCCTTAATATAGTGTCGTGTTTCTGTTTTATATGTAATTTTTAAGAGAATAAAATGTATTTGTGACCCAAACGTTGTTACCATTGACAAAAATGAGGCATCTTTGAGCAAAGAGGCTGACAGAGTATCTTCAAATAGAAGGGTAATTTTCTCTACGATAGTCCTGATTTCGCGACATTTTTCTTAAACCTTTCTTTAAAACATCTTATTAGTATTGAAATTATAATAATGTAACGTGAAAAGTCTTGTACTTTTATGATTTTAGACACGTTCAGAAGTAGAATATCTAAAGTCCATTACATTTCTCACCAATACTAAATTTCCTGTAATATTTGCATTTTCACTTCTGGGACAAAATCAAGTTATGCGTAAATTTAAAATATAGAAAAAAATAAACAATGGTCTTTATCTATCCGGAAAAATATGTAGTGTAAAACGGCAAAATATACACAAAAAGATGTAATGAAAATTGTAAGAATAGGTAACAAATATGTAGAAACGGATAAAAGGTGTAATATCAAAATAATCAAAATATGTAACGAAAAATTTCAATAATTTATTAGGATTGTTCTGTTTCGCCAAGAGCACAAATTAGAACACTGAGCGAATAAGGAGAAAAATCTAATTACATAAAATTATTGTCTCCGTTGATCATATTGATGTTTCTGTGGAAAGTTCCTTAGATTTTAAAAGACACCTGAGGCAAAGCTAGGAATTTTGGTAGCTATGTAGTCGCTATAGGAATCAGAGGAAACAAAACTCTTGGGTCAATTATTTCTTGGCTCCCCTACTACGATACAAACTGCAGCCATATAATGACTAACGGTTTTTTTTTTCAAAATATAAATATTTCTACCGTAATGATTCATTGTTGTGCCCCCTTTTGTGAAAAGGTCGCGCAACGAAATCTTTATTTTGACATTTCACAGACTCAGTAGCGTGATTTATATACCAGTACATGGTACGAGATCAATTTCAGACAAGAAAAATATACAAATGCTATGAATTTCGTTAAAACTCTATAAACTTGTATTAGAAGTAATAAATTATAGATTAAGAATTCTTATTGAAAATAAACCCACAAATTTCATGAAACCAAATAATTTTCAGAAACAAATAAACGTAAATAATTTTGTATTAACAGTGAAAATCAATGACAGAAATTTTTTCATTAGTTTACACAAAACTATTGCTAATACAAGACTATCTAACATTTTCCGATAAATTGTTTTATTAATGATCATCCAACCACAACTGCATGCTGGCTCGTATCCACGGAAATAATATTAGTTAGATATGTGCGTTGAAAAGCTCACAATGATCCCTCGTGCAATATCAAAATCAACGCACCTGCATTTGAATCCCACTCACAGCTATAATTAAAATGGGACTACATTTTCATTCAAAATAATGTTGCGCGTTGGGAGTAAATTCAATGTTCTGACTGCAAATGTCTCGTGGGATTTTCTCTTTCACAGTGACTGAATAGGCAAATGTGAACATCAAAGAAACTTTTTAAGTTTGGTAGTTACATATTTAACGAAATATCACTAAAAAATTCTAGGAATCAAAGTGCACTAGTATTAATCGTGCGTGACTTTATAATATAAAGTTCATAAGCCAATTAATTTATTTCAGTATACATCTCAACACCTGATGTGACTTATATTCGTGTCAACAGAATTTTTTTTTTTTTGTCTCTGAGTTTTTCACCTATGTTTCATCAAATATGATCTTTCGCATTGGCATTTATTGATTACCAGCAAAATACCCGGCGTTTTCCGGGCTCTTTTCCTATCTACTCCTTGTGAAAGAAGAAATAGATCAATTTTATATAAGTTTATAGAATATCATTGTTTTAATGGATTATTTCAAATTTTAATAAAATGCTATAGTTTTCTTGCAGTTTATTTTACAGGACATTGCTGAAAGGTTAAAAATGTTTATCTTTCACGGTGCTTCAGGCCTCTAGAGGATCCATTAAATATCAGTTCTGCTGCACCGCTACTTGCCTCTGGCGGAATAATATTAGGGAGGTTTTGCACGCCATGGTGGACACCTTTGTTGATCTGCCACGCATGCGCTGTTCAAGTTACCATCACTTTTGTGGATCTGCGCATGCGCAGGAGAGCGATAGTCTAGTCTGCTATGGCGTGCAAGAACTCCCTGTTAGAAACCAATCTGATAGGTACCATTTCTACTGCACGGCTACTGGCCGCTGGCGGAAAGTATTAGGAACAAATATGCCCTTAGTGACAGGCGAAAAATAATGATTATAGTGAATGTACCAATATATTATTTACATTATTTATTTTCCGTATGTCTAGTGATATTTTTCGATTGATTGATCAGTGATCCTGGGCGTGTCATCTGCTATGGTCATTAGTCCCGTAAGTGTTGTTTATTTTAGCGGGAGTTGGCGGTCATTTTCCACCGCTGGATGGCGAGATCCGGTGTCGACATACCGTCGGCCAGCGGAGTTTTCCCCAACAAGGGATCTCCCATCAGCGGGGCACCCCCGCAGCTCCCCCGAAACTCCAAGCTTTCCCCTGATCTCTAGGCAGTGTATGTAAGTGTGTGTGCGTACGAAAAGAGTATAGGACAAGGAAGAGGAACGAAACAACGCGCGCGGACTGTGGCCGTTTGTTAGGGCACTGTACTGGCATTCGTCTAGTGTTGATCGGAAAAGGCAAGGAAAACTACTGAAGAATTTCATGATTTTTTAAATTGTACATAACCATTTCTACACCAAGATCAATAATTAAAAAGTTATTACACAAAAACCATACAATTACCGATAATTTCGTGTGCTTTTTTGTCTACCAAAACTTTTCCCGAAGTATTTTGGGTGAGAATTTACGTTTTCTTACAAATAACATTATAGACGATATAAAAAATAAAATCTTCTACTTTACCTTTTGCCAGGTGGTATCTCTTATGTCTACCCATCGACTGCACTATATACACGATTATTCGAATCAAAAGAGTGTACTCGTCCGAACCGAGTGTGCGACAGTCTGCAGTGCTAAAATACAACTACTCTTCTCAAGGTAGAGGCAACTGCCATGGATGGCACTGTGGGCAACTGTCATGACCATTGTCTGCTCCCTAGTCCCCGCCCTCCCTTTTCCCTTCCCCTTCCACTCCCACCGGCGAGCGAACGCAGTGGCGGCTCCGGAGCAGCGAGGCGATCCAGCACAGGAACCGCCCGCGTGCAATTAGGATGCACGCGCATATTCGCTCTGTGCATCTGTACAACGCGAGCGTAACCGCCCTCGGGCAAGCGAACGCAACGGCGCTCCCTGCTCGCCGCGTGAGAGTATCCCCACGCTTTCCATTAAATCCAGCTGGCTCAGGGCCGGCTTCACGAGTAAGCTCATGGGTCTACAGCCCGCCAATTTGGGGAATATTTGAAAAATATTTTTAATGTGTAGATTGCCAAAATAAAATCAATTTAATAATGTAAATAACGCAACTTAATTAAAATAAATTGATATTTGTTAGTGAGAAAGACGTGATGGACAGAGAGATGTCATCTAAACTAAAAATCGCGGCTTAACGACCAACGGTTTCGCGGTGAATTAGAGTAAGCTACAGTGAAAGTTACAATTATAAATAAATTGGTTTGGAAAAAATTGAATCCGCTGTAAATGTAAATTAATTTAATAATGTTTGATTGACTTTGACGAGTTTGAATGAAAATTAAAAAATATAAACAAAATAAGAATTCTCTAAAACTTAGGAACACGATGTATTAATGCCTTAAAAAATATGTGAAAAAACGTTAGACGTAGTGAAAATAAAGAAATAAAAGTATCCGGAATATTCCAACGGTAGGGAAAGAGATAATGACGCGATGTGTCTCAGACATGTAATTCAAACCTCATCGTATGAATATGTAACATCTTGTTGCCTACATCGTGTCGTTGGAACTCTAATTCCTAGTCAATTCTCTCTCTAGAATGTGAATTTTAGCCCAGTTCGTTTTTATGACATCACGTCCTCTAGAATTAATATGAGGGAATGACGGAAACGAACAAACTCAACAGTCGACATCTAGAATCATCTGGTTCTTGTATTATCTGGTGTTAAAAACTACTTACTATCTGGTTTCAAAATCCGTCAGCGTCGGGTTTCGAACCTACGATCTATCGCTCTACGGAACGTCAACAGCAGACTGTAGATTACAGACACTAATGCACCGGTTACTCTGCCGTTGCACGGTAAGTGGCTTAGTAATAGGTCCTTCCGTTTCACGGTGTGATCGCTGCCCGAGTACCGCAAATAGGACGCATGCGCGCGTCTGCACAGAGCGTCTATGCGCCCCGCAACTGCGACTGCCACTGCAGACGATGTCGTGGACAAAGGTGCGGCAAGACAGTGGCGACGAAGGTCGCAGTGACGACGAGGGCCACAGTGACGAGTAGGGCCACAGTGACGACGAGGACCACAGTGACGACGAGGACCACAGTGACGACGAGGACCACCGTGACGACGAGGACCACCGTGACGACGAGGACCACCGTGACGACGAGGGCCACAGTGACGACGAGGGCCACAGTGACGACGAGGGCCACAGTGACGACGAGGGCCACAGTGACGACGAGGGCCACAGTGACGACGAGGGCCACAGTGACGACGAGGGCCACAGTGACGACGAGGGCCACAGTGACGACGAGGGCCACAGTGACGACGAGAGCCACAGTGACGACGAGAGCCACAGTGACGACGAGAGCCACAGTGACGACGAGAGCCACAGTGACGTCGAGGGCCAGAGTGATGGCGAGGTCGAGGGACGACGAGATCGAGGGACGAGAGGGAGAGTGATGTTGGGAATAACATTGGAGAGGATGTAAGAGAGGGTGGGCCACGTGGGCTATTAATTGTTGTGACAGGTGCAAAAGCGTTGTCGAGTGCGAGGTCTAAGGCAAGAGCGACGGCGATATTAAATGCGTCGGAAATGGAGAGATCTGGCTCTGTAGCCAGCTGGATACACGCAGCTGTTTCTCGTGGATGCGAAAGCTTCATTAAGCTTAACTAAGCATGACAATCCGCGACGTTGGAGATACAGAACTTCTCAAATAGACGCAGCCTTTGCAATACATTTTGGTATTGACCAGATGGAGGATTAGGGGAGAGCTAATATTTTGATAGACTGAACGCCGCGACAAGACTTGTAAGAACCACTGTTTTCCCATTGCTCGTAGCTGCTTCTGTTTTGAAAGGTCTAAAACAACTCGCTTTAATAATATTACTGTTTCAGAGCGTTCTCTTAGCTATTTCTGTCGTATTTTGAGAGTTTCGTTTTCTTCATTTCTGTCTTCTTTTCTTTACTTATTTTCCTTTTATTTCTTATGATTATTTTTCTGCATAATCTGTGTGGCATAATCTGATCCTCAGCATTATCTGTGTGGCATTTCTTCATGTTTTATATTTTATACTTGGAATATGCTCTCCGTTCCCACGATTTTTCTCTTACGATATACCAGGATTATCCACTTCTTACCATCTACTTTTCTCAATTTAACTAGCAACAAATTTATTTCCTGAGATAAAACTCAGATCTAAATTTCAGGCAGAAATTGTAGTAAGAAAATTTATCGAAATGAGTTTCAAACGACGTTTGTCGATATTACATTTTAAACATCTATGAATAACTAGGTCAATTTGCCTTACGACGGAAGTAATGTGAAAGAAATCACAATCAGTCATTTCTTAGATGATATAAGGTAGATGATAATGAAAATGTGTCAATAATTAAAATGTCAGAAGTGCTTGCGACTTCAGCACTGTATCTACTCCGGGTCAAATGAAGTGAGTAACAACGTGGCATTACTCTGTGGTCACTATTCCCGACAGTGTGTCCCATAGTTCTTGAAATATTGTGAACCGAAAGAATTGTGCGTCCTCCCTCTCCGGGGCGCTTAATTCTCTCGACGCACCAGTACCACCGTACAAATACAACCGCACACACATCCTTAAGCGTTTCCTGTCATCCATTGTAACAAAGATCAGAATTAAGATGAATTGGATGCGAACAATAAAAATTATCTGTGAGATTGTGAAACATCCGTACAACATATACGAATCTTTACAAAGTTGAATGTTCTAAGCAAATCAATGATAATAACATAATAACAAGTGACACACGTTGAGGTAAAGGTTTTCCTCCTTCAGGGATTTCCCCCACCGGCGCCTTCCCAACCAGGACATGCTCTGAGCTCGCAACTAGTCTGACATTTGTGGTAGTGTGTAGTGCTTAAGTGTGTGTGTGTGTGTGTGAGAGAGAGTACTTTTCTGAATTGTGTGTGTGGAGAGAGAGAGAGAGAGAGAGAGAGAGAGAGAGAGAGAAAGAGAGAGAGGGGGTGGGTCAAGGTTGGTGAGAGAAAAATCCCGTGCAATCTGCGACTACTATGTTAAGGTACTTCCTGGTCATTCGCCTGGTATTGATCAGAGAAACTCAGAAAACTCCGTATCAAAACAACCGGTCGCCAGAATTCTCCCTCAGGCAGTGATTGAATTCAACCCACTACGTAACTGGTATCGAAATTCCCTCACCAATGGAATTCGACCTCTAAGGCCTTCCGAACAACGATGCCGCAGACGCACTACTAACTGGAACTGCTAGCTGTTGTGGATGCAGAAAAACTTTCCGTGGTGGCGCGTGCGCAGCTAGCCGGCGCGCGGGGGTAGGTCTCGCCAACAGAAGAAGCAGCCAATGAAACGCGAGTCCGAGACGATTCGCGGCTAGTGACGTAGTCATCTTATTTAAGGAGCCACGGGCGCCGGCGTTGGCAGATTTGTTCTGTTCGCTCCGGAGTATTATAGTTGAAACTAGCGATTCTGCCTATGCTGACTGTGCTTGCTATTGGATATTGAACTTGGACTTTGGTGACTTCGGCTAAGAACTGGTTAATTTCCTGGTGACGACGACAGTGATTTGACTATTGGTCATCTCCTGGTTATATTAATTAAGGTATTGTTGTCGGCAAGATAAGGAACTCTGGAATTGTATAAAGTGCACAATAAACATTTGTTAACAGTTTATTCCTTGTGTGTTTTTTGGGCATAACACCAGCCATCGCACATACTACGATGTTGAAATATTCCTACAGTACTTACGAGAATATGAATGTCAGAACACTGCGCACCAGTAAAGCACGTGCTGAGAAGAACAGTGAGAAAATCACGGCCGAACAATTCGCGGTGGCCATGTGTCTCCTTGCACCCTGGCCGCGTGTGGTTGGACGAGTTTTCCACTGCGTTGTCGGATCCGGATGCGGCCCTGATTGCCGTTGTACCGATTCGGGTGTGTCGCTGCAGGCGCCTGATTTGAGTCGATCGAAGAAATGAACACCTGTGCGACTGCCAACCGGATGGGGCGTCGAAATTGAAACGTGTTTGCATCGCTGCACACATAAATTGGGTGGGTGGAGGATGTTTGCTCATTTCTGACAGTTTGCGAATTGTTTCGGCTGAATAATCCTGTAACGGAGTTTCTGAGCAAACAAAACATGTGTACAATTTCGATACGTTGTGAAAAAATAAAATTGTTTGTTCTTGGTATAATGTAGTAAGTTAAATATTAAGATAGACAATGCTCATGTCTTCCTAAGAAGTTACAAGCATTACTATTTTTTATTAGCTCAGTGCATCAACTGATGTCACTGCAGTGCCTCTTACCGCGAGGTCGTAGGGTCGAGTCCTGATGGCGGCAGGATTTTCGACACTAGCTTCCCAGCTAGATCGAATTCAGTCGCTGTCTATACCTTTACAACCTCAAAATGAGAACAAACAGTTTCAAATTGGGAATGAACACAATGAAATTGAGACTAAACACATTCATAACGACACCTAACAACCCCAAATTGATACTAAGCAATTTCAAATTGAATCTATTTAAATTTACCTGGTAAATTGTAAATATAAAATGTAAATATATACAAAAAACTACGAAATTGTAATCACATTGCTGTTTTAAATACACCAAGTTTATTAACATTTTAAAAATAAGTAATACAAATATAACAAAATCATCATAATTATGGCACAAACACATTACTCAAAATCAAATTTCTTAACACAATAATAATTCACATATCCATATCTTGTAAATTTAAGGCATCAGGAATGAATCTTTGGACATGAGCAACATATCTTGCACAATTATTAGCATTTATGACTTCAATATTGTTATTTATAATATTTTCTAACTGACGAAGACGAAACTCAGTTCGTGATATATTTGCCCTGTCTTCATCAGCTAAGAGTTGTGGCATTTTCTCACACATATCTCGTTTAACAGCTGCCTTGAGGCTAGACCAAGCATTTTCGATCGGATTGAACATTGGGCTGTAAGGACTTAGCCTCAGTCAGTTGTAGGGCGTAATCATGACGTTTTGCTGTGGTTCCAACACTATTCATGTTTTCGGGTTCTCTACGAATGTCTTTCAGTGTGTACATCAAACCATCCAAATGTTTCCGCAAACATTCTGTTGAAACAATAATTTGATGATTTTGTTCAATTTTTATTTTTAGATCTTTCAGCGCAATTCTTGAATTTTCTTCACTATATTTCACCATGAAGGTCCGATGTTCCTCCGTAATTTTCATCCTCCTCTTACCACGTCGTAGTTTTGGAAGTTGATCTTGCTTCTTCTCCCAACGATATGCGGTCGATTTTTTCACACCAAGCGTATTAGCCAGCCCTCTCCAATCACCATTATTATTATACACAACACAAATTTGCTTTTTCATACTTTCAGTTTCCAATTTCTTTATATACGGCATCTTAACCTCACGTTCTGATCACTTGGAAAGCACAACTGGTTATACAATCGATATTACTACAATAACCGATTCGTCCTTGTTTTTTCTCATTTTGAAATTGCTTATTCTCAAATTTAAAGTGATTGGTCTCAATATGACTATGTGAATTCTCAATATGCTGTTGTTTGGTATCAATTTGATTGAGTTTCTTCTCAACTTGAAGTTGAAAAGGTGTAGAGAAGAATTCTAGCAGCTAGCTGCTTTGATCGGTAGTTTTCCGTGGTTTCTCCGATCAACACCATGCGAATGTCGGAGCAGTACCCTAACAAACGGGCTACGGACCGCGCGCGATCTTCCCTTCCTCTTCCTTGTCCTATCCTCTCCCCTTACACACAACACGCACACTAACATGCACTACACCACCACATATTCCGGGAGATCGGTCGAGAGCATAGAGCTTGTCCCGGCTGGGGCGGTGCCCTGTTTGTGGGAGAGTCCTGGTTAGGGGGAAACCCCACTAGCCGACGATAGGGCGAGCCGAATCTCGCCATGCAGCAGGGGAAGAACAACGCCATCTCCCGAGAAAAAAAACATATACTACACTTACGGGACTAACGACCAACGTCGTTGACACGCCCAGAAACACGAAAAAAATCAATCAACCTAATTTTTATCCGTATTTTCAATGCAATATATTAGCTACTTTCTATTAGCTACATATTAGCTAAATAATCACACAATAGCTTTGAACGAAGCAGAGGTATTCTTTTGGAGTTACCAAAAACTTAATCAATAAAACTTTAGCAAACACCAAAGTGGAATTGTCGATTTTGCACTTGAAATAATGACATTCGCCAGAGAGTAATGTCACAAAGAACATGTTCACAATGTCGCGAGACCTCTATAAAATGTGTCGCCAGATTCAGAAATATGAAGCTCATCTACTGTTACGAAAGAATAATAAAGATTATTACGACTCTTTTACGACACATAACCTTGCATCAGATTGCATCAACTTGTTTCGATTATCTTTATTGCACGGCAGATCTACCGCACACGGAATACAGAGTTATCATTAAATGTCCAGACCACTCTTTTGTGAAATATTTATCGACTGGTTATCTTGAAGAACGCCTCGTAAGATCAAAACCTACCACCCGATTTTAACTTTCCCCCAGAGCGGGACTAAAAGTCACGCGCTCCCATTCGTCCTCGGCGACGAGGCCACTGTGTCGAGACCCTTGAGTCCGAGAATATTCGTTCCTTCACTGCCATTGACAAGGATAAGCCACATCGGTAATATACCTGTTACCGTAGTGTACCCTCCGTGCCAACCGCGAGGTCGAAAAGACAATGATGAACTCCGGATGCGTCAACAGACCTCTTGACACGATTTACCGCTCAATAATTTCTATTAAGACGGTGAAATGTGGTATATTTTCATCCACAATAAATTTTCATTCTTAGCTGTCAATTTAATCATATTTACTAATCATTTTCATATAAAATAGATTGTAAATTAACTTGTTCTTAATAAAAAAGTAGTTTCTATTAAACATCTTAAACGCTTTATTTATACCTCTTCCAAGAGAGAGGTAGCTGAATTACGAGCACAAAATAGTAGGGCAGGCTCATTTTAGGAACAAAACTGAATAAAAATTCGATCCAACAAAATACGTTGCAATCCTATTTTAGAAGATTTATAATAGTGATTATGAAGAGAAATCTTACAAAACGATTTCGTAACACTTCTTTCATATCCCATTAATTATTAATCACGTAATTCCTGCACTTCTGTAGTCAACAAAAAATGTTAACACATTTACCGCGTAACTTCATTTTTATTATCTCGTCTAATACGAACTTACATAGTAAAGAGAAAACACTGAAAATCTGAAGCGAAGAGGGGAGATTTTTCGACAAGAACTGCACCTATTTTTTCAAGTAAAGTAGGTTTATGATAATGCCTCTTATCCCATTTTCGTTGATTTCTGTATTTTCAAAAATAATTATTTGCAAAAGTTTATTTTTAAGCGTCTTCCTAGAATTGTAATATTTGAAGTAGGATTTTTTCTTTATAAAATCTGCTTTCCAAAATCAAATCTTTAAGTTATGTAAATTTTTTTGAGAATATGAAAATTTTTCTCGTAAATTTGAGTTACTTTTTTTGAGGGAAAGGCTATTCAGTTGTTCCACCACTAGACTATTAACAAAATTAATTGAAGTTCTGTATTAAATCGTTTTCGTCTTTGTAAGAGTTTGAGGTTATCACAAGTGAAGCACGCCAAAATGACCACCAAACTGCGCTCACAGCACGTTCCGTCAGTACTACCGACAACAGCAGAGAATAGGGCTAGTCGCAAAATGAGACGCAGGTCTGTCACGTGACGCAGAGTGACTCATGATGACTCGTGCTTATTGGACGAGTGCTCGTGCAAGCGTCCAATAAGCAGTGGTTCACCGTAAGCCACCATGAGTCACCCCCCGTCATGTCACGGACCTGCGTCTCATTTTGTGTCTAGCCCAATGGCTTCGACGATTCCTATCCGAGGCAGAGACCTAGGTATAGATTTCACAGGCAGATCAAGAGCGCGCGCGCGCCCATCGAGACCGCGAAAGCAAGCCAGATAGAACGATCGAAAATAGAATGCGTTTTGTCTGGCTCAACTTCCCGCCTCTTTTTGCAATTGAAAACAAAATTGAAAAGTTAATTAACAAATAAAGAACTATAAAATAAGTTTTCACTAACAATATTACGATAAGATGCATAGATAACCGTAAGATTAAAAGAAATCTATATCTTCAATGATGCCACATACACGCGAACATGTCATGTGTACTATAACGAGAAAATCAGCGTGGTTGCGGAACGATCTGTTCATTGCTAACTAACACCACAGAATTGCATCTAACCTTTTCCTTTTGCTTCTTTCTTTAAATAAAAGCAAATTTTGATAAATTAAAGTTACCGAGTATATAAATATAAAATAAATGTTTAAGCTATATTCCTAAGTTAAAGTAGTTTCGAATTCTTACTATTAACACAAAGCTAGTACATCATAATATCTAAACAAGCATCATGGATCGAACCGTAACGTCAAAACAAAACATCAACTGTAGAATTGAAGGCAACTATGTTCAGTGTCAAGCCATAGAATTACAACCGGACCTTAGCTCGTTATGCCATTAAGGGAAAACACTCAGCCCT
Source organism: Teleogryllus occipitalis (assembly GCA_011170035.1). Taxonomy (NCBI): domain Eukaryota; kingdom Metazoa; phylum Arthropoda; class Insecta; order Orthoptera; family Gryllidae; genus Teleogryllus; species Teleogryllus occipitalis. The sequence continues at coordinate 68,289 of BLKR01005496.1, forward strand.
CACTGTCACTACAACCCAAAGCGCAATATTCGGCGGGCAAGTGCAGAGCCCAAGGGCTGTTGCGCCTACCCACCGCAACGGCTAGCCCTCGCTCCCCCGCCCTCCCGCTAATCTGCGGCACGGCCGACACGTGTCGGCGGTCGGCGCCGGTGCGCGCGCTAACGAGGCCAGCCAGCAACGATTGCCGCCACACCGCCGCCCCCGCCGTCCCCGACGACGCCGACGCCCCCCACGCCCCCCACGCCCCCCACGCCCCCCACGCCCCCCACGCCCCCCACGCCCCCCACGCCCCCCACGCCCCCCACGCCCCCGACGCCCCCGACGCCCCCGACGCCCCCGCCAACCCCGCCCCTACACCGCCCCCGCCCTCGACACCGGCCCCGGCCCCGCCCCCGACGCCGACCCCGACGCCGACCCCGACGCCGACCCCGACGCCGACCCCGACGCCGACCCCGACGCCGACCTCGTCCCCGACGCCGCCCCCACCCTAGACGTCAACGCCGCCGCCGCCTGCGTCTTCCCTGACGCTCCAGACGCCGCCTCCGACGCCGTCCCGACGCCGCCCCCGCCGTCACCGCCGCCTCCACCCGCCCCCGCCCGCCCCAGCCCCGCCGCCGTCCCGCTGACGCCTTCCCGCCCCCTTTCAGTAGTCCCGCTCTCGATCAGCTTGCTTGTGTTCTTCCGCAGGTGCGAGCAGTTTTTCCTCTCCCTCCATCCTACTCATCCCTTCTTTCTTTCATTTCCTTTTGTTTTCTCTCTCCTTGATTACTCTCCGACAGTTTTCCCCGGCCTCGCTTTCACTCTTCCCTCTTTCTCTCCCACCTTCCATCTATTTCAATTGCTGAAAAGCGTTTATTCTTTGCATTCCTCTCTCACCCGGTTTTCATCTCTCCATGCTCTCGTTCATTTTATAATTTATCAGAATGTTCTCGGCTACCTCTCGTGTTCAAGTAACGTCCGCTCGCTTTCCCAAACTTGTTTTAATCGTAGAGGAAAGATAGTACAGTCTTTCCTGCATGTCTTTATATTCCTCCATTCTCCAGTTTCTCAGTTCAGTTCGCTCGTCTCTTCACCAGGCCCTCTCCCTTTTAATTCCTCTCTCATCCACCCGCCGTTGTAATTTGTTCTCTCATGCTGTTCCATCCGCTTCTCCATTTATCTCTTAATGTCACATTAGGTTCTTCTACTGGCCTTCTCTCCTCGTTTCACTCTGTTCTCATTTTCCCAACTCGGCTCGCGCTGTCGACGTGTTAACCGATGCTACCTGCCACCTCGGCGCCGTTTATCTCCGGAAACTGACAATTTCTCACATCACCCACGCTCTCTGGCGTCGTTACACAGGATACAGCAGGTCCTGCACTTGGGGAGGAACTCCAGTGATAGCAGGAGACAGAACCATGAGAAATTGGAGATTAGATATAGAGTGGGTGCGTTAGTGTAGGATGCCAAGGAAAGAGCAATAAAACAATTCATCCAAAATTATGCGTCGCAGAAATGAACAACGGCGAAGATGTTAACTGAAAAGGGTGAAAAATGAACGTGAATAGGTTGAAATGGAAATTCTGGCCTCATCTATCATTTATGAACCCGAGGATGTAAAAATGAGGCACAAGGTAGGAACTTAAGCTATGTAAAATCCAATAGGTTGGTTAAAATGAAATTATAGTAAAATTAAGAAGTAATTCCTAAGCAAAGACCACAAGACAATACGCCAAAAACGTGAAGTAAAATCAACAGATGTGAATGATCAGTTAGAAAAACGTTTAGATACTGCTATATAGAAAATCTATGAAGTTGACATAAACGCTTGTTTTACGACGAAAAAAGAATAAGCAAAGGCAGCATACCTCGTCGGAAATTCCATTAGTCAATTGAATTTCCACGGAGGTAGTTACGGGGTAATTTTGTTTACCAGCAAAGTCGAGGATCCATAATGCTGGTTCAATGTCTCTGGAGACTCGGTAATGGGATAGTGTCAAGGAAGGACTTCTTTATCATCTACCTCTGGGCGTTGGAATTAATGTGATTAGGCCGTCATTTCATCGCTGCCTAATTGCTATGTTACAATAGGTTTTTGAACCCAATCACTTAATTTATATAGGGAAATGTCATTTTTATGAACCATTTCGAGGTTATAGTCAATGAAAGGACTGTAAAAAAGGACTTTTATGTTGCGGTGTATTCTAAACAGAGTATTATTATTATTATTTATTATTATTATTATTATTATTATTATTATTATTATTATTATTCTCATTAATATTATTCTCATCATTATTATTGTTATTATTATTACTATTATTGTGGATACCAGTATTGTGATATAATTACATTTTAAAAATCTTTAGGTAGAGTAAATATTGTTTTAAGTTATGTAATCTACTAGCTGAATCCGTGCGATTACATTTCAAAAAAGAAGTACTTCATCAACTTCTAGAAAAGTTTCAACGGAAAAGTACTACATATTCCCGATACGGAAAATGGAAATCCTCAAAAATAGTGTTTCATGCCGTTCAGCAGCTATTTTTCAAAAGTAATGAATTGAAAAATGTACAAATTCGGAAAGAATAAAATCACTATACACTGTGAACACAGACCTATATAAACATTTTTCTCAAAATGTAATTGAATTGTTTTATATTTAACGAGATCTGTACGTGTGGACTAGAGTATGAGATACTGCTATCCCTGGTATTAAACACGTATTTAATCACATAACTATTATCACTGACGCTTTTTTTGCAAAAACGCGACAGACGATTGCTGAATAGTCACTAATATTAGCGCTTTAAACGCTCTTTTGCCCTTTAACTTAAAAAAACTTGCCATGAACCGTTCACTTCTTTCGATAGATCTATTGCAACTCGCAAAATAAAACCACCGAGACAACAAATTACATGAAATGTAACCTTGAAAACTACGTAATAAACAAATGTCGGCGTCCATTCTATTAATTTTAAGATATCACAATGAAGTGTTACAACTCTAAAACTGGTTTGTAAGAGAAATTTATAAAACATCTGAATCCCACTACCTTTCATTTAAAGGAAAAAATGACAGAAATTAATTGAGTAGGATACTCAAATCCCTTTCTGAACGAAAACCCTTAGTTGTTTTTTTTTAATTTACGGGTATTGTCCACATTCAAACGATACCACTGTAGGTACAAAATAATTTTCAGTTAAGAAAAATACCGACAAGTTAACGCATTTGACTAATAAGTATCCAACAACCCCTACATAATATTTTAAAAAATAATTACATAAATTGTCACATTTTAGCACCAATTCGTCATGGCACAATGCGTTTTCCTGTGTCAAAACGAGTACACTGTATTCGTAAACAGGCAGTCAGAGTCAGTAACAGAGTGAAATGTGTTATTAAGGAATAATCCATTATTCATTCCCGTGTGTTTGGTTCCAACGGCGACATAAAACCCATTGATCTACACTTATTACTGAAACTACAATGCATATTCACAAAGCATTTCAGCATTTGTAATGAATCCCGGTTATAAACATGTTACGCTGCATAAATGTATAATTAGCAGAGAAAACTTTGAAGATGGAGCATAGAATAAATAGAACAGGTAGTGTATATTATTTTATATATCCCAAGCCTCATTATATTTTCCTTATCAGCCAACCTTTGTTAGACAAATAAAAAAAATTATAGTTGAATCTGGTTCTCCAACCATTGTATTAAAATAACTCTAAAAATGTTCTGGTCACAATAATTTTGTCTTTTATCAAACTAAAAATCGTTTAAACACGTTTCTCAAAAATTAATTTACGTATACCAAGGATGCATATACATGTACGTTACTTGACAACGCATTGCCAGATAACATTAAACAATTACAGCCGGTACGCAAATTTAAGTTAAAAGTAAAATATTTTCTGCTGCATAACTGTTTCTATACAATTAGAGAATATACTGATCATCAAAAAGAAAAATAATTTTTATTTTAACGAAATAATTGTATATAATGGATTAGTTTACATTGTATAGTATAATTAAAATATATTTAATACGCCTGTAATAAGTAATGTACTACACCTTCCATGTTAATGACCCCCATCTCGATCAGGTTTTTGTCCAGTTCCCCTGATCCGTTGAGCAAATGCTGAGATGGCCCCTGATTTTTCTTCTGATAATAAATGTAGCTTCACTATGCGCACGTTTTGTTGAGCTCTCCTTTTGGTTGTAGTGATAAGAGTAGAGCTGAGGGTGAGTTACTATATTGTTAGCAATGAAGAAAAATCCAATCTGCAGTTCGTTTACCGTTGCAAAGTGTTTCTGTAACTTGGGAACGAAAATGTCTAGTTTTTCAACTGTAGCTAATCTCGCGCTTTCCAAAATGTTGTTGTTGTTTTTGTTGTTATTATTATTATTATTATTATAACTTTTATTCATCTTTCAACAATTTATCGTTAAAATGTTGGGATGGGATTCTGGTACTCAAGAAAACATGGGAGAGAAGATTATCTGCGCACACGTCATATACAGTTTTGACCAAATAAGTCAAATGTGTACGACGCTTCTTTGCACGACACACAATGATCTTCTCGATATCTCGAATTACTTAAGTGACTTCGAAAGGATATAGTACGAAAATGAGCACTTCTAAAGCAACCACCTAATTCACATTACAAATGACAAATAAAATGCATAAAAATTAGGATATATTAGGAATCCTCCCCTAGCAACAATTTACAACGTCAAAACATACATTCTCGGTAAAAGATGCCCAGTGTGGATTTGTCTATACCTTACACGAACATTACAAGCGAATTAAATGGTTTCTCTTACACCCAAAGGAACAGTAGTGAGAAAATTGATTTAATAGAAATAAACGTAATTGTTTTTACCTTCGCAGAACTATTTAGTCGCAATCTCTATGAACATTAGTCTCTTTTGACTCCTTTTAAATATTATGGAATAATAGTTTTTGAGGTCAAGTGAGGTTCAAACGAATAAAACACATTTTTTCCGCGTAGTACTTACGTATCATAAAGAAGGTTAAGCTGCGTCGAAAATCGGGATATTTACTCAGAAAAATTGTATTGTAGATTTCCGATACCGAAAACGGAGATAATTCTTCTTCCTACGTGTAGAAAATGACTTCCTCTAACACTTTCTGTAGACAGAATCCACGTTTTGTGTGTTCTTGGTACCGTGTACGGCAAACGTCTCCGTCTGTCTATTCATCAGCCAGCCAGCCAGCCCGCCCGCCCACCCGCCGAACTGTCCGCCTATCTGACCGTCTGTAAACCATATTTGCGGCTAAACCGTAGGCAAGATTTCCACCAAAGTGGATATCCTTCTTTTGATCTTCCTGTTGACATATCCCCTTGAATCTAGAAAAACTGTTTTGGTTTTCTAGAAATTTTGCGTGAAGTCCAATTATCATTTTCAAAATTTTCTCAGAAATGGCTCCAAACCTTTTTCTTTATTTTTTCTCAGCTAGAGAAAAGGACGGTAACAAAAGTTGATACAGGTCCAATTTTCGTTGAATTCTCTAAATTGTCTAAAATTGTGTTTTTTCAACGTCATTGAAGATAGAACAGATATTTTGTTCCTGAAACCATTCTTCAAAATTATATATTTAAATAAAGTGTAAAGATTTTTCAAAACACTAGTTTTTGCATAATTGTACATAAAATAAAGACAATTGTAAGCATAAGATTTTCCCAAAACCACCTCCGACGTTTTTGGAAGGAAAGAGCTTAATCCTCTAAATAACATTAGGTAACCGTTAATTAATATACATTTTTTATTTTTCAAAAATTACACGAACGTATGTTCAAGAAGTATGATAATATTATGTAACAGTTATAAATAATGCGAGAAAGTACGAGCTTTTCTAGCACCACTATTTTAAACTTGACGTTGCGATTCTTCACGGAAATGTATAAACATGTGTATGTAAAGATAACCAGCATTCTCAATTTACAAGGTGGATAAATTAATAAATAGTAGCGAAGGAGCAAAGATAATTCTTGAAATTTACTCACAGTGCTCATACTGTAGAGCACTGTAATACGTGTGAAGGCAAATTGTGTTAAATAATTGTAAATATTCCAGCCCAGATGAAGATTCTATAAATGCAAAAACGACGGTTTTTAAAACATTTTTGTCTAAACCGGGCCAAATCTTAAACATTATCCACACGTAGTTATCTTATTTTGCTATACAACTTTACGCGGCTCCGAGCAATTCCGTTGCTACAAAATGCATTAATACTCTCACACAGGAGGAAGTTTGCAGACTTCCAAAGACGATAGATCCGGGACAATCAGACGGCATCAAGGCACAAGGCTGTCAGGCATGTATTGGCTGAAGGAAACTTGAGCATTCACAATGAACATCCGTTATCAGTGGAACAACAGATCAAAACGCATTAACTCAAGAATTTTGTTTGAAGCGAATTCATTATTAATTTTAAACATTCTCCGTGACGAATCGAAAAATATTAATTTAAATAAGAGAGAAATATAATTATCACACCCTAAAAAGATTAATTATGTGGTAAGACAACTTCAAAACGTCTCATATTGTATCATGAAGTTAACACGTTTTCATCTGTTGATCCTCATTTCATAAAGGAAGTTTCCTGGAAACCCCCAAGAATTCATCGCAGTAACTGACAATGCGGCCCAATGGACAAAGGAACTTGACTTAAGGCTTTAGACTTTACGACTGATAAAATTAACTTTTTATTGTGAATTAGACTATTGTTTTTACTTAAATGTGCTATATTGTTTTTAAATTGAGTACTTGTTCTTTTAACTGTTTTGAATTGCTCTCTTTGTGTGAAATTTTTTTCCTTTTTCTTATTGTATTGTTTCCTACCATACGAATATATAAAATAAATAAATTTAATGAACCAATAACGTCGGCCACAGGTCAACCAGTGCTGTGAACCAACGCTCAACGCCCCCTGTACTCACGTGTGTGTCCAGCAACTCCGATGACGTCCGGCGGTCCCACAGCCGCAGCAGCAGTAGCGGAGGCGACGCGGCCGACCACTCAACTGTTGCTCGTGCAGGCGACGCGCAACAGGCGCTCCCGTCGCCAACGACGCCCTCGGCGACGCCAAGGACGCTCACTCGCCGCCACACGGCCGTCGACCAACCGCACGCACCGCCGCAAGTCCTGCGCGCACTCGCCGAAAAGTACGTCTGAGGCGGAACGAGCCACGAAGCAGAGCGCTCACTCAAAAAGTATGACGTCCAGAGAAGAACGATTCGAAGTTCACACGCCACGGGATGATTGAATGCTGCAGCGGGAGTCGGTGGTCACACAGAGTACGATCTACAAACAAAGGCGCTCACTCAAAACGTAAGGTTTTCTGAAGTCGTGAGGAAGCGTTTCGAAATTCACACGATCGAAATGGTCGAATGTTACAGTGCGGGTTGGTGGGCTTACAGAGTACAATCTACAAACGAGAATGCTCACTCAAAACGTGAAGTTTGGAGAAAGCTAATTTCAATTTAACACGACATGGAATGATTGAATAACACAGTGGGAGTCGGGCAGTTCGAAAAGGGATCAACCTACAAACGAACGTGTTTACACAGAACTTGTGGTTTTGTAACGTTCAAAAGCAGTAAAATCGTCCTGTCACTGAACGGAATGGTTAAATGTCGATGTTTCCAGTTCGAATTTAATAACGTATTTGATGGTTAGGGCTTGTCCGATTATTCTGCATGATTCTTCACCTGAACGTGGATCAGACAAACGCTCAGGCTGAGAAGAAGTCGGGACCAGCGGCGAGCGACCGGTCCAGCAGCAGCAGCAGCAGCAGCAGCGACTGTCGTCGTCGGCGCACTCACACGGGGCCGAATCGCGCGCGCGAGCGGCGTCGCCGAGTGGCGGCGGGCAGTCGGCCTCCCATGGCAGCCCCGCGCCGACCCGCAGGCGGCGGCCACGGCACGCTCCACGACAGACAGCGTCCCTCGGCCTCTACCGCTCGCCCATGGCGGGGCGACGGCCTTCCGGAGAGAACTCGCCCCGCGACCAGCGGCCGACTGTCGACTCGACTCGACGCGACGCGCGGCTCGCCAGCCCACAACTACCGCCGCGCGCCGCTCGGTCAACGCGCCTCGCGCGCTCGCCCCAGCCGCCGCCGCGCCGCCGCCACCGTCGCCCCGCGCCTGCGCCGTCGCCCCGCCCGGGTGGAGGAGGGCGGGGGCGCGCGGGGGCGGAGTGATTCATGCAGGAGGCTCAATGGCGCCGCCGCGCCGACGGCGCACCTGCGCGATCGCGGCCCCCGCCGCCACCTCCGGCACCGCCACCCCCAGGCGCCAGCCCGTGGGCGCGTTGGGTTGCCCTCTCAATGGGCCACGACGCGCGCGTCAAAACAAGCGGCGGCGTTCGGGCGGACTTCCCCACGAGAGAACTTCGCACCCCCATCAAGCGAGCGTAAATCTGATTTTTGGGGGAGGGTTAGGGGTACCACAAGGCTCTACGTACTCAAGGTACTAAAATCATTAAGACTAATGAGTCATAGTCGAATGAGTAGATAATAGCGATATGACGTGTTCGCGTTGGGTTGCCCTTTCAATGGGCCGCGACGCGCGCGTCAAAACAAGCGGCGGCGTTCGGGCGGACTTCCCCACGAGAGAACTCCGCACCCCCTCAAGCGAACGTAAATCTGATTTTTGGGGGAGGGTTAGGGGTACCACAAGGCTCTACGTACTCAAGGTACTAAAATCATTAAGACTAATGAGTCATAGTTTAATGAGTAGATAATAGCGATATGACGTGGTCGCGTTGGGTTGCCCTTTCAATGGGCCGCGACGCGCGCGTCAAAACAAGCGGCGGCGTTCGGGCGGACTTCCCCACGGGAGAACTCCGCACCCCCCTCAAGCGAACGTAAATCTGATTTTTGGGGGAGGGTTAGGGGTACCACAAGGCTCTACGTACTCAAGGTACTAAAATCATTCAGACTAATGAGTCATAGTTTAATGAGTAGATAATAGCGATATGACGTGGTCGCGTTGAGTTGCCCTTTCAATGGGCCGCGACGCGCGCGTCAAAACAAGCGGCGGCGTTCGGGCGGACTTCCCCACGAGAGAACTCCGCACCCCCCCAAGTGAACGTAAATCTGATTTTTAGGGGAGTGTTAGGGGTACCACAAGGCTCTACGTACTCAAGGTACTAAAATCATTAAGACTAATGAGTCATAGTTTAATGAGTAGATAATAGCGATATGACGTTGTCGCGTTGGGTTGCCCTCTCAATGGGCCGCGACGCGCGCGTCAAAACAAGCGGCGGCGTTCGGGCGGACTTCCCCACGGGAGAACTTCGCACCCCCATCAAGCGAGCGTAAATCTGATTTTTGGGGGAGTGTTAGAGGTACCACAAGGCACTACGTTAAGGTAAGAAGGTCATTAGGACTCATGAGTCATAGTCTAATGAGTAGAGAATAGCAATGACATGAATAGCGATATCACGTGGGCGCGTTGGGTTGCCCCGTGGAAGCGCCACGACGCGTCAAAACAGGCGACGGCGTTCGGGCGTACTTCGCCACGGGAGAACTCTACAACCCCTCTCAAGCGAGCTGATTTTTGGGGGAGGGTTAGGGGTCCCACAATGTACTAAGGTAAGGCACTAAGGTCATTAAGACTCATGAGTCATCTCAATGCGCCGCGACGCACGCGTCAAAACAAGCGGTGGCATTCGGACGGACTTCCCCACAGGAGAATTCAGCACCCCCTAAAGGTGGCTCCACACATTCGTTATGCAGTGAGCCATCACTCGCCGAATTTCGAGTAGTGTAGATGAGTTGCTTACTATTCAACGAGTGACGAACATTCGGTGCTTGCCCTATCTGCCGCGTGTCGATCTCTTGGACACATTAAAGGAATCAACCATTCACCGAACACAAAAGCTGTTCGGGATTGGGCGAGTTGTAGTTCGCTCCTCGGCGAATGCCTAATGTGTGGATCCGCCTTAAAGCGAGCGTAAACCAATTTTGGGGGAGGTTTAGGGGTACCACAAGGTACAAGGTAAAGGTACTAAAGTCATTAAGACTCATGAGTTATAGTCTAATGAGTAGAAACAGCGTTATGACGTGATTTAGATCTGATGGAATGATCCCCCATTGCTTGGGGTCTCAGATCGATCCCCTGTTAATCCATGTGGAATTTGTGGTGGATAGAGCATATTCTTGACAGTTTTCTTGCTATTTTCACGATTCCTCTGCCTTTCAACCCATCATTTTTCACAATTTTTGACCTCATTATCGTTATTACTCATTAGATCTTCACTCATAGGCATCTATGTGTTGAAGGGCTCATAAACTCAAAGGAATAAAAAGTTAATGACAAATCACTATTTTAATGACCTGTCCACTGGTAGTAGCTGAGTCTCACGTCATCATTGCCAATATGACTTCTGAAGAGCGGAATCTCGTATTGTGTTTGCGTGTACGTATTTACGAGCGTTGTGTGTGTATGAGTATTCTTTCCGACTCTGGGCGGGTACCTGATAAATATCTTAATATGCAGGCTACTCACCACGCGCGAACCTTCTTTTTTTCTACCACATCTTTATTTTCATTCTTCAGATCATATGTTGCAGGTTACAACAGTTAATAACAAGGAGCCCAAGGTTCAGAGGAGGGCGGGTGGACGGACAGATGAACGAACGAAAGAAAGGATGGCCTCCGAGGGGAT
>BLKR01005497.1:0-22500 GCA_011170035.1 Teleogryllus occipitalis
AGAGAGAGAGAGAGAGAGAGAGAGAGAGAGAGAGAGAGAGAGAGAGAGAGAGAGATGTGGGCTCTCCAAGTTAGTCTTCGTTCGAGGTGCAGACCAAGATATTTTACTACTTCAGTTTGTGGTAATTGTTTGTCGTTCATTTTTACGGAGGGGCAAGAATTTTTCCTTAGGGTGAAGGTTATGTGAGAAGATTTGGTTTCATTTGGTTTAAATCTCCATTTCTTAAACCACTCGGAAATTTCATTCAAATTATTTTCTAGGATGTTGGACGCTTTAACAGGATCGTTGTTGCTAACCAGAACTGCTGTGTCGTCTGCATAGGTTGCGGTTGTGACGCCGTCATGTTGTGGTAGATCAGCGGTAAATAGTAAGTACAAGATCGGGCCCAGCACACTTCCTTGAGGCACTCCGGATTCTATTTGTCGAAATGACGATAGTCCGTTATGAAACTTTACTTGAAAGAGTCTGTTTGTCAGATAAGAGATGATAATTATGTACCATTGATGAGGTAGACATCTTTTAATTTTGTAAAGAAGTCCCATATGCCAAACTTTATCGAAGGCTTGACTGATATCAATGGAAGCAGCTGAGCAGTATTGCTTTTGTTCGAAAGTTTTATTAATTACGTCTACTACTCGATGTATTTGTTCCGTGGTTGAATGTTTCTTTCGAAAACCAAATTGGTGATGCGGAATCAATTCGAGTTCTTCGAGAAGTGGGCTTAATCTCTTCAACAGCAGTTTTTCTAGGATTTTCGATAAAAGAGGGAGTAGGCTAATGGGTCTATATGAAGAGGATTCATGCGTTGGTTTGCCTGGTTTATGAATCATTATAACTTGAAATACTTCCATTGTGATGGAAAGTGTCCTAATCTGAAAACGGCATTGAAAATAGAGGTTAGCAATGCAATTACATTTTTTGGCAGGTTCTTCAAAATATAGCCGGTGATGAGGTCATAACCAGGAATTTTCTTGTTTGGATCACACGTAGGATTTCTTTTACTTCTGTTGTTGTAGTAAACTTGATGGGTTGAGATAATTGGAGCGGCGTTTCAAGAAATTCTGTGACTTCTTTAGTGTGAGGTTGATTTTCAACTAGACTAGACTTAAACACACTTTTAAATGAACTGCGAAAGTTTCAGCTTTCTTTTTATCTGATTTTGCCCACTGACCATCGGACTTGCGTATTGGTGGAATTGGTTTGGTTGTTTTCCTCAGTTTCTTGCATGCTTTCCACAAAGAGTAGTCTGTTAATGCAGTTGGAGAGAGTGTTCAAATATTTTTCTAATTCGGTGTTTTTTATATTTTGTATTAGTCTTTTGAGTTGGCGCGCAGCTCTGTTCAAATTCCTTTTATTTTCTCTGCTTCGATCTTTCTGCCACATTGCTTAAAGGTGCCGTTTTTCAAATACATTTTTTCTTCACCTCTGAAGGATATTCTTGAGATTTTTTTATGAAATATTTCGTCTGGGGTAGAGTGTCATACTGCCTGTTGTATATTTCTGGTTAGATACTCAACTGATTCATTTATATCTTCTTTGATTTTAGAGGTACGTGAGCCGTAATATTTTCATTTATCCACTGTTCAAAGAGTTGCCAGTTTGTTCTGTGGGAAGATAGAGTAGGGTTGCAGTCTTTTTCAATGACAATAGAGTTATAATTAGACGGTTATAATTACAGGGGTGTGATCGGAGCTGAGATCAAATGAGCGAGTTTATTGACACGTAGTTTTTGTCAAGTCCCTTGGTCACAAAAAAATCGATGAGATCCGGTACCTTGTTGCTATCTTTAGGCCAGTAAATAGGAGAACCTGAAGAAAAGGGTGCGAGTGGTAGTTCTACAATAGTTTTTTCAAGCTCACGCCCCTTTGTAAGAGTAATTCTAGATCCCCACAATTCGTTTTTTGCGTTGTAGTCACCACCTGCAATGAATCGTGGACCAAAAGTTTTGAAAAAATCATTAAATTCTTCTTTCTTTATTTTGTATTTTGGAGGGCAGTATAATGCTGTGACTGTAACGGGTCCAGAAGCATCAACAATTTCTTTTGATGCTGCTTGCATATATTTTTTTTGAAATTCAGGCCACGCATGCTGTTTAATTGTTTTTTTGATTAGTATTTCTGATCCACCATGAGCTCTATCGTCTGGATGCTTACAGTCATAAATATTGTAGTTGCGGATAGAGAAATAACTTTTGCTGGTGAAGTGGGTTTCAGAAATCAACATTATATCTATGTCTAGATTTCTTAAGAATATTTCTAATTCTCGGGTGTCTTGAGAAATACCGTCTGCATTCCACGTTTCGATTCGGTGTTACTCATATTCTTGTTATTATTTTCGACATGAGGTTGAGTAAAGTTGTCATTTGTTCTGCTTGTTTACGTAGAATTAGTTCAAGTTTCTTAAAAGATTGACTTATCTGAAGAATTAGTTCGTTTCCAACTGTAGGCGCGTTATCATTGATAAGCACTTCGGAGAATGTACGTGAGTTCAGAGATTTTGTTGCTGAAGGATGGCCTAGAGGTGGAAATTCAGATTCGTGAGCTACATTTGGCGTCTTGTTTCGATATCTTTTTTCGTTACCTTGCAGCTGCCTAGAACTCAATGTAGAATTTTTTAACATTTTGGGATTGCACAATCTCTGGTAAGTCTACCAGAGACTATGCGAAGTCTCGCAGCCCTTATAGTTAGCTGGGTGCTGACATTCGCAAAGAGCGCACTTTGGAGGGGCGTCTCTGACCTTGCCACAGTCAGTAGTGGGGTGATCTTTACCGCATTTAACACAACAATATGGATGGCCACAGTTTCGTTGGGTGTGGTTGTAGGCTTGACATCTTTTGCACTGGACTATTTCACTTTCTTTCGTGGAACTTCAAATTTTACTTTTGCATTTATAAGACTTTCAATTTCATAAATGTTTTTATTATTACCGCTGGGTTCTAAATCAATAAAGAAAATTGGCTAAGGAACTTTAGTCACTCTATGTTTAACGTTGTAGATCTGTCGTATTTTGTGGCCTTTCTCTTCAAATTCGTCTTTTAATTGTATGATGTCTGTAGAACTGTGCATATGTCTTAGTACTACGCGAAACGGCTTTTCACCCTTCAATTGATATGTATGAAACCTGATTTTCTTTTCTCTAAAATGTGACACTAGCTTTCTATACGCATCTGAATTATTTGACATTATTCTACAGTCATTGTTATTTGTGAGTTTAAAACAATAATCAGATTTGGAAATTACATTTTCAATGGAGATTATCATATTTTGTATATTTGTAACGCCAGTGTTATGTATTAGGTCAGTTGGTAACACTGACTCCGGCTTCTCCCCCTCTCTCCCGCCGGCCGGCTGAACGGTAGCGCGGGAGTCTTTTTATGTTCTCGAGTGGTGTTGTGACCGCGTGTGCCGTGCCAGTATATCAAATGTATCCTATAGATGAATAAAGTGCTATTTTTACGAGCTAGTGATGTTATTTATTAACCCACAAATACAACAGCCAGTTACAATTACAGGCGGTGGTTTGTGTTCAGAACCATTTTCGTCATTGATAGGTTTAGTTACTTCTATAGATTCCTCGCCGAGACTTTGAAACCTATTCGACGTGAGAATTGGTGTTTGCTTTGCCTGACGCTCGAGCTCCCCTTCACTTTTTCTCTCAGGCTTCCGTTTCACTTCCTGCCATATGCTCTCTTGGATTTCCTTAGATTCAGCCATGTTCGAATTATGAGATAAATTTGTACTTACAGTAGCTGGATTTATAGGTAAATGTAGAAATCCACCCGTAACTTGTGGATTGGCAGGATCGTTATTAGAAGAATACTGCGATAGTTGAGGGTATGCTTGTTACAGCAATTGAAATTGATGTTGTACTTGTTGCAGTTGTGTTTTCTGTTGAATTAATTGCTCTAGTTGCTGTTCAATGATAATTTGCTGCTGTTGTTCAATAGATGTTTCACTATTTGATTTTTCGGTTGACCCCATTGTGTCCATAGTGGACATGCCCTGGCCGAGGCCAAAGCATATACGGTCTGACTCACTTATTGCACTGTTTATTATACACTATTTTAAATATGGTTTTTAATGAAATTAGAATTTAGATAATCACAGTATTTAGGCTAATCAAATTTCACTTTAACACCTCATACACGCATTCGCTAGAAGTCAGTTCGGAGCAGAGCTAAGCGCGATGTGGACTCCGCGACGGCTCGAAGCGAACTCGAACGAATGTGTTAGTGATTCAATGAATGTAATGATGCAAGTGTTTGCCCGTTTCTATTGAAGATTTCTTCTCCATTCGTTCGCTCGAAGCGAACTCGAACGAATGTGTTAGTGATCTTAAATGAATGTAATGATGCAAGTGTTTGCCCGTTTCTATTGAAGATTTCTTCTCCATTCGTTCGCTCGAAGCGAACTCGAACGAATGTGTTAGTGATCTTAAATGAATGTAATGATGCAAGTGTTTGCCCGTTTCTATTGAAGATTTCTTCTCCATTCGTTCGCTCGAAGCGAACTCGAACGAATGTGTTAGTGATCTTAAATGAATGTAATGATGCAAGTGTTTGCCCGTTTCTATTGAAGATTTCTTCTCCATTCGTTCGCTCGAAGCGAACTCGAACGAATGTGTTAGTGATCTTAAATGAATGTAATGATGCAAGTGTTTGCCCGTTTCTATTGAAGATTTCTTCTCCATTCGTTCGCTCGAAGCGAACTCGAACGAATGTGTTAGTGATCTTAAATGAATGTAATGATGCAAGTGTTTGCCCGTTTCTATTGAAGATTTCTTCTCCATTCGTTCGCTCGAAGCGAACTCGAACGAATGTGTTAGTGATCTTAAATGAATGTAATGATGCAAGTGTTTGCCCGTTTCTATTGAAGATTTCTTCTCCATTCGTTCGCTCGAAGCGAACTCGAACGAATGTGTTAGTGATCTTAAATGAATGTAATGATGCAAGTGTTTGCCCGTTTCTATTGAAGATTTCTTCTCCATTCGTTCGCTCGAAGCGAACTCGAACGAATGTGTTAGTGATCTTAAATGAATGTAATGATGCAAGTGTTTGCCCGTTTCTATTGAAGATTTCTTCTCCATTCGTTCGCTCGAAGCGAACTCGAACGAATGTGTTAGTGATCTTAAATGAATGTAATGATGCAAGTGTTTGCCCGTTTCTATTGAAGATTTCTTCTCCATTCGTTCGCTCGAAGCGAACTCGAACGAATGTGTTAGTGATCTTAAATGAATGTAATGATGCAAGTGTTTGCCCGTTTCTATTGAAGATTTCTTCTCCATTTGTACCCACTATTCCGCCGATTGAAACATTTCCAACTCTTGCATTCAAATCCCCAATCATTCCTAGGCACTTTGTTAACAACATTGGAAATTCTTCATAAAACTTCTCAACAACTTCTTTTCTTTCTTCTTCTTCAGGTTATTTGTTGCAAAATGAAAAGAGGTCACCTATTATAATAGATAGGTGACCTCTTTTCATTTTGCATCTCCATTTTATCATTCGTTCATTTATAAATTTATATTCATATCTTAATTTGTAGTTACTTACTATCTTATTTTTAGTCTCTTTTTATTATTCTTATATATTATTATATTATTATTATTATTATTATTATTATTATTATTATTATTATTATTATTATTATTATATATCATTCTTATTCTTTTCATTATTCTTATACCAGCAGATGCTCTCCTCTCACGCTCTACACCACAGTAAATTGAAATATATTTTTTAAGTTCTGTCGAACCTAGTAACTTCTTCGTTTCGGGTATGATTGCAATGTCTACTTGAACGCGCTGTACTTCCATTCCTAACAAGGCTTAGTTCCCACGTAACCCTCTTACATTCCATACAGCTACCTTCATTAATCCTAAACTCTTGTCCTTTCTCATAGCTTTGGTTATCTTAATCATGAGGCTGCGCTCATAACACCGCCAGGGGCTATACCAAATTACTGAATCTCTCCAAAGAAAATGCCGAGGAGAAACGTTTATGGAAATATTTCGTGCAACTTTTGAGAAAATAATATTTTTAGAAATTCCATAAATATGACACACAAATTAAGCGTAATAGTTTAGGTGCTAGCATTGACCACAGACGGACGTTTTGCCGTCAATCGATTTTTCGGTATAAAGAACCAAGAAAACAAGGATTCTGGCTACACTATGCGATCGTGTTTTTTTTCTAAATTTAGCAACAGGATTTATCCACTTTTTTGTTACCAGAGCCGGGCAACATATCTTTTTTCTGACGAAAATTCGGCGTTTTCTGGCGCACGATTACATAACTTTCTCTTCTTACGAAGTATTTGTAAGGCGAGAAAATAAAAACATTCTTTGGGAGTACTGAACATGAAGTCCCTGGGGCAGATTCAAAAATTTCTCAAAAATGGCTCCAATTTTTTTCCCTTAAATTTCTTGTAAGAATAAAGTAAAATACATTTATAACAGTTGCATAGGTGCGATTTTCACAATTAACTCTAAATTGTTTGAAATTGCAAAAGTTTGAATTTTATCGGCGTCTTCCAACAACTACAATATTAACAATCGAGATTTTTCCTTCAAGTGAAATTTGTTCAACGTAATTAGTTCTTTCATTAAGGTCAGGTACACTTTATTGAACATTTTAGTAGTTTTCGCGCAATATTAAAACTAGTGGTGCTAAAACAGCACGTACTTTCTCGCCTTTAGAAATGGTTATGTATTACTATTTATACCACAATTTCTCTCCGAAATAACACATTTCAGCATACACTTTGTAAGTTGTATTCAGCAGACTTATACCTCTAGTTTTCGCATACTGTTCGTAATCCTTTTTTTAATTATAGGGATAACTAGAGCTGTCTTCCATTCCGTTGGTATTATGCTGCGTGTCCAAATGCGGTTCGTACTATGCTGTGTATGCGAAAACTATAGAGGTATAAGTCTGCTGAATATAACTTACAAAGTGTACGCTAAAATAATTAATAATAGACTAAAGAACATAATGGAAGCAATAACTCTAGAAGAACAAACGGGATTCAGAAAAGGGAGATCGTGTACTGATAATATGTTTGTGTTAAAGCTATTAATTGAAAAGAGACGAGAGTTCAATCTACAAACATGTATGGTCTTCGTAGATTACGTAAAAGCCTTTGATAACGTTCTGAGGGGAAAATTATGGTCAATTATGGACAGAAGAGGCATACCAAAACAGGTAATTGAAGTTATTCGAAACATGTACAAAGATACCCAAATTAATGTAAGAACAAAATCAGGTAAAATCCTCAAAGAATTTATAAACAATGAGACAAGGGTGCTGTATGTCACCCACACTTTTTAATATTTATCTTTACGATGCTATCAGAATATGAAAGCAGAAGATGAAGTTTTTAAATCTTGCAGATAATTTTAATAGTAAAAAATTTATAATGACACTTCTGTTTGCGGATGATCAAGTTTTGATATCTGATAATGAAGACACTCTACAAAGAGCTCTGTATGAACTTCAGATAATTGTAAAAGAATACAATTTAGAGATGTCTGTTCAAAAAACTAAGTCAATGGCATTCCAAGGGAAATATCCAGTTAGATGCAAGTTAGTGCTTAACAACCAAAACATCGAACAAGCAAGCTCATTCAAGTTCCTAGGTTGTGATCTGTCTTTCAAAGGGGAAATAGATGCTGAAAAATTTAACAGAATGTGTGGAACTATTAGAAGGACACTGAAAAGTAAAGTCAGGAATGATACACTCATGAAATTTTATAAAACCTTAGCAGTTCCTTGTGGGCTATATGGATGTGAAATTTGGACTATGGACACAAAAATTAGAAGCAGGATTCAGACTGCCGAAATGAAGATTTTAAGAGGTTGTATTGGTGTCACAAGGAAAGACAGGATTCGTAATGAAGAGATACGCAACTTCCTAGGAATTTATAATCTAAATGAAAAAAAATTGACGAATATAGGAAAGCATGGAGAGACCACATAGACAGAATGGAAAACACGCGAATGCCAAAACAGATTCTGAAATACAAGCCAAGAGGAAAAAGGAACATAGGAAGACCGACGAGAAGATGGATGGACCAATAATGAGACGCAACGGAACGAAAGTTCTAATTCTTGAAGAAGAAGAACATATTTCAATAATTTTTCTAAAATTCATTTGAAATCGTAGCACATTTGGTGCGAAAATTAAATAGTTTAAAGCAATAGATTTTTTATTCAAAACTTTAAATGAAAATATATTTCTGGTATTAAATTAATTGTAAAAGGTTTGCAGTGAATTCAAAATATATCCGACGAGTTTTTTAGCCTCACAATATTCTGCGTAAGTAGTATACGAGAAAGTAAAATAATTAAAAGTTAATAAATAATACGACACTGATAGCGTTGGCAAACAAATGAAAATAGATCGAAAATTATATAATAGTTATTAAACAATATAGTATTATAATATTCCAAAAGTATCAGTTTATATTAACTCTTAACGGCCGAAATTATTTTTTTAGAAAAATTAAATTTTTTATATTGCAAAGCCTCAAGAAAATCCATAAATGAGGTTAAAATATATTTTTATGAAAATATTTGTATGTTTTTCGAAAAAAAAACCTGTGTCCATATGTACATGTTTATATACGTAGTATAGAGAAAGTTATGTAATGCTGCGGAAAATCGATTTCGAGATTTTAACGGAAATACGCGTATTGGTGTCCCCTGATACCGAAAAAGTGTTGGTTTTTTTTCAAAACGTCCGTCCGTCCGTCTGTGAACACTCCTAGGGCCTAAACCACCCTTACGATCTTTTCCACATTGCAGAAACCTCGGTCGATCTGGCTCTAGTTGAAGCTTTGAAATTTTTAAAAATATTCTTTACAATTTGGGTGTACTTTACATGAAGCCCCTGGGACATTTTCAAAATTTTCTCAAAAACGGCTCCAAATGTTTGGTAGGCACAGTGGAGTCGGCAAAACGTGAGTTCTGTTGTCGATTCAATGCTAATATTTGTTCGACATTCAAGTTGCTACGTGGGTGTAAGAAAAATGCACTATCTTGTTTCCCTTGCGTCTTAATAAGGAGGAAAATGTGTGGACGATCGGTTATAATGACATGAACCATTTCAGTGAGAACATCATCTCCACAGACAGCCAAAGACATCTCCATAAAAAGAGAAGTGTTGAACTGGCTTATCTGTGACGCGTAAATATTGTGACTCAGCTTGATGATAGTTATCGTCTCTGTAAAACGACGATACAGTGCGCAAGAACAGGCATATTCTGGACATTCTTATAAACTGCCAAATACTGGGGTGCATTTGAGTTTGCGTTGAGAGCGCACGTCGAAAGTGTACAATCGGAGCACCCAGGGATATTTCGAGGGCTGTGATGATCTTGTTAGTACCAATAACAGTGCTTTAAAAGTAATTTTAAAAAGGACGTCAAATTCCGTACACAACACTGTTGCAAGAAAGGTACAAGAGAAGCGAATTTAGAAATGCAATAGGAGCGATACCAATATTTCAAGTAATGCTGCGAAATGAAATGTCGGAAGTTTTTCTAGAAATCTGCAAACTTCTTCGAATTCTTCTCACTATTCCAATGACATCAGAAGCTGAACGAACATTTTCAACAATGAAGAGGATAAAAACATCTCATAGAAATTTAAAGGCAACTGAGCCATCGCGCGCCCTCACAACGCTGTCAAATACACTGTACTTGTAGAGAAGCAACTCAACCGTGAAACTACTAACTTCAATGATTGATGGAAAAAATTGTGGATCTGAAACATCGGCGATTGGATCTTCATTGTAAGTGAACAAGGTAAGATTACAATTTCGTCATTTCTGGGTAGAGTGATAAAATTGAAAATAAATGTCTCGTTCCGAATGTTGCCTAATTAAATTGTAGTAACATGGAAATGTCAAGGTCAGAAGTAATAAAAAGCAATAAATGAGAAATTAAAGCATTATTTTCAAGATAGATTATTAATAAATTATAAATATTTTCTTCACAAACTCTCTGGTCTGGTTGTAAGTCAGTAGCGTAGTAAACAGCGTGCTCCTTCGTCGCCCAACATCCACTATCGGTTGCATTTGAAAGGAATATGATAGGTCGGTCGTGCAGCGTGGGCCGACCCGTCGCCGGCAGCGGATGCGATGCTGATCTCAGCTCGAGTGCGGAGCGACTGCGCCCCTCGCGCGCACGGCGTGCTGTCACACGTGGGTGGCGCGTCGGTTTCTCGCAATGGAAAGGAGAATTTGTCCTATCATTATTTCTTTATTAATGAATTTAAGTTTTTACGCTTATAACTATTCGATAGAAATCCAAATATTTTATTTTATTAAAATTTATTATCATTTATTCGAAACTTAACCCAGATTATCCTGAAATTATTTTTTTGAAAATTTCTTTTCAAAAGTTGGTAAGGGCTGTCTCTAGACATGAAATAACTCATAAAACATATTTTTTACTCAATTCCTTTTTTACTTAAGAAAATATTGGGCGTCCTACATATAGGTCGGTAGGATAATACACTACTGTAAGGGTAATTTATTAGCATATCGAAAACATCATGGATATTATGTGCAATGATAAGGATAATTATAAATGAAAAGCATTATTGAACAGAATATATTTATTTTGTATGATATAAGACAAAACATTTTGTGTGCAACCCAACACCACATTTTTGACAACGGGTTGTGCACTTTTGGTGACAGTGTCGGCAACGTGTTTGTTTCTCCTGACAGATAACAAGGTGGTCTAGTCTGTCATACCTGGAATCTATATTCTCTCTCTGAGGTGGTTTACTGGGGCCTCGCTTTGCAGTTCTTCTGTTAGTTTCTAAGAGAGCTGTTGCTACTCTGCGTCTGAATGACAAATGGTCAAGCTTTCCACCATTTTTTCTGTGGAGAAGCCATGCATTTTGCTCACTCATGTCAAAACAGTGCATTATCAGAGGATAATACCATTTTTTCCCTCTGATTGAAACTCGGTACAAGGATATGTTCTGGTCTGCTCGATCCACGCCGCCCATAAATTTATTGTATTTTCCAATAACATTTGGTTGAGTCACCTGAATTCTCTTCTTTTCCTTCTGTGAATACCTTGAAACACTTAGAAGCGGGTATACTGATTCTGAGTTTGTGGCAAACGTAACTACTTTATTGTCCCGCCATCTGCACACCAAAACAGTCTTCTCTGCAACAGCAAACTCAAAAGAACCTCTTACACTTTTCTCCATGGTCTTCACATCTGTTATTGGACAATTTGGCAAGCGATTGTCTCTTATGGTACCTGTACCTCGTATTCCTCGTCTTTGAAGTTCCATAAGTAGAGGAATACCAGTAAAAAAATTATCAAAACATAGGTGGTAATTTGGCAAAGTTGCATTTTTTGTTTTCTCCTGCAGAACATCGCAATACTGAAGCACAACAGATCCACCAAGGCCAAATGATTTGTATTCTTCTTTTACAGGAGTTGAAGCACCTTGATATGGTTCAAACCAAAAAATGTATCCAGAGGTATTTGTTCCCACCCATTGCTTATAACCATATCTAATAGGTTTATTTCTAATAAATTGTTTACAGCCATGGCGCCCAAAATATGGCACCATAGCTTCATCTACACTATGATGTTCCGAAATAGGGCCAAAATGAAGAAATTTTGCATTCAGGTTGTTCAAGAGAGGACGAATTTTTGTGAATTTATCTTTTGGGTCATAATTTTCCAAGTCATTCAGATGAAGATGCCTAAATACAAAATCAAAACGATCTCTTGAAATTGCTTGAACGACGAGTTGATTGTGGGTGTCAGCGGCATTTTCCCAATACATTCGACGTCTGGCAGGGCATAAATATCCACTTAGAAGAAGTATTCCAATGACACATTTCATTTCATCGTTTGTAACGTCCCCCAACCCATTCTTTCTGGCTATGTATTTATTTGTTTCGGTTACGAGTAAATCTACTACATCTTCATCAATAAAACGGGAAAACCACTCAAGAGGAGAATCTTCTATTGCATTTGTGGAAATTACGGGAAAATTTTCAGGGACCTGTTGTGCTCTGTCTTCGTTCGACCAACTGTAAACATTTCTCTTTTGCCTTTTATTGGAAGTGGAAAGAACACTTTCTGACTTGGATGGCATTGCGCATTCTTCTACTGAAGGAAATTCAGTATATTTACCTTTTATTTGAGCTTCTGCTCGTAACACACTACCTGGAAGATTATTGGCATTCATATCATCCTCGTCTCCGGAATCTTCATCAGTAATCAATCCTGTAGCATTTTCTGGAGGAGATATAAAAATATCAACTTCTCCAGTGTCATCATTATCTGTTTCCGCTTCCAGTTCATCTATTATTTCACTCAAAGACAGCATTTCCCGGCGAATCCTGTCAAAAAATTAAACGTTATCCTCCAATTTTGTTATTGATCTTTCGACATCATAGCATGCGTTTTATCCTACCGACCTACATGTAGGACACCAACTTTATTCAAGTTATGAAATGAAATTTGTAATATTATTTGCGTCATTTTGTTATCAGATGTATAACTTATCTTATATATGACATATTAGTCTACATACATACTTAATTTTTCTGTAAAGAAATGTAAAAACTTACATTGTCGAAGCCGACGCGCAGATGAAGAAATCGCAGTCAAGATTTTGCACCAACAATTAATCAAATCGCTCCGTTGCAGACGATACCTAGCATCCAACTGATAATTTTATATCTCTAGATTCATAAACCAGTGTTACCAACATCATATGATAAAAATACTGTAAGTAAATTCTACAAAAATATACCGTCCTATATGTAGGACGGTATATTTTGTAGAATTACCACAATGTTTACAGTGTTCTTTATCAATTTTAATAATTGTGTCCATTAATCGATCGGGAAATATTGGAGGGAGATCCCCCCCCCCCTTATGAGTATTGGTTTTGCAACACCCATAAATTTAACTTCCCCACCGCCACTGATTTTATGCGTGGCAAAAACATAAAAATGTTTAGTTTGTAATTCAAAAGCATTACGATTCCGTAATGCTTTTGAATTACAAACTATTCCCTTCATTCCATTGGCTGACCGCCCCTGCACAAAAGGATGAAATGTTGCTAATGCGTGTCCATAAGGACATGCTGGCCAGTTATGGGTTAACGTGAACAAATGGCAGCCGTCATTATAGCCTTCTGTTATTATATCAGTGCCACGTTACAATGGATTGCAACAAGCAACAATGACCGCTAATTTGTATGGGATACACATTTAGTCAACTAGCATTATTGATACCGTTAGCAAGAAAATGAAAATGGATAGGAAAATATAATAATGTATGTATTTGGCGTTTTGGGTCGGTAGTCCGACAGCTGGCCAGCTACCGGTCTCCCCCTTACCTGGGCCAAGTTAAATTCCCATGCTTGGGAGTAAGAGCGACATGAGGCGAACATGACGTATTCTCTTCACCGTAACTAGCAAGATCAAACTTCTTGAGCTTTTCTTAGTCACATAGCTACAGAAACTGGGACGATTTCAAAGAAAAGCTACAACTATATTTGCTTCGACCGGGAATCGAACCCGGGGACAACAGCACGGGAAGCTAGTACGCTGCCCATGAACCATCCCAGAGGCTAAATATAATAATTAAATATATTTTTATATTCATCAAAATTACTGGGTTTTCAAATGCATTGCTCTTCATTCCCACATCTTAACATCTCATCAGAAAGCGAAATCTATTCGTTTTAACATGTAACACAATTAAAGGACGCAATTTAAAATTAATAATAAAATGAAATAATATAGAAATTATAACTTACATAGCATCCAAGTGCGTAGCGTCACTATTCATTTTACGTTCACAAAACACTGTAAATTGGAAGCGGGCGACTTGTCGCCAAATTACAGAAAAATTCTCAATTTTCAAAAACTTCAACATAACCTTACTTGAAGATATTTTTGATGAACACATTTCATTAAGAAATAAAAATGTATCTTCATAATTATAGTTGTAGGAAGACGCTCAAAAATGTTTGATTTTATTAATTTTCAATAATCATTGTTTTCAACTGACATTAAAGTTGCGCATTTCTCTGTCCTTCTCACTATCCAATAACAAAATTAAATCGAAAACGGAGCCTTTTTTTAGTGTGGAATGTCCTAAGAGCTTCATGTTAAGTACCCCCAAAATTAAAATATCGGTTTTTAAATTCAAGGGACCGCGACATCAGCCAGATCATTTGGGGAATATCAATTTTGGAGAAAATCGGCTCAACGGTTTAGCCGCTAGCGTAGTTCACAGACGGATAGCCGTCGGGCAGACGTTTTGCCGTCAATCGATTATTCGGTATCAATGACCCCAAATAGATTCTGGCTACACCACGAGTTAGATTCCCCCCTAAATTTTACATATGGATTTATCCACTTTATCGTTGCTAGGTCCCAATAATAAAGTTTTTCTTCCGAAAATTCGCAATTTTTCGCGCAGCATTACATCTACCGCGCATCAACATCTATTACATTACTACCGCGATAGCGAGAAAGTACAATAACAAAACCAAGATTTTTTCCAAAACTGCTCCAAATTTTTTTCTTTAAACTTTTGGTAGGGATCGTGCAAAATGTAGGCATACTCTATGAGATGACATAAATGCCATATTGCGCTGTTCTTTTGTTTTGGAAAATGTAATTTTTTCCATTCTCGTATACATACGGGAGTAATATACGTAGTATAGAGAATTATGTACTGCTGCGGAAAAATTGATTTCGAGATTTCAACGGGTATACACGTTTTGGGGTCCTCCAATACCGTAAATGTCTTGTTTTTTTTGTTTTTTTTTCTAAAACGTCCGTCCATTCGTCCGTCTGGCGTATGAAAACACTAGCGCCTAAACCATGCATACGATCTTTTCCAAATTGAAGAAACCCCTGTCCATCCGGTTCTAGTTGAAGCTTTGAAAAACATTCTTTAAAATTTGGGGGTACTTTACGTGAAGCCCCACGGCCATTTTCAAAATTTTCTCAAAAACGGCACCAATTTTTTTCCTTTAAATTTCTTGTAAGAATAAAGTATACCTTATACACTTATAAAGGTGGCGTAGGTTCTATTTTCACAGTTAACTCATTTTCGAATATTGCTCAAATTTGGATTTTTTTTTGGCGTTAATTACAACTATAAAATTGAAGGTAGAGGTTTTTATTTCCAATAAAATTTGTTGTCCATAAATAATTCTTTCATAAAGGTCATGAAGAAATTTTTTTGAATATTTCTGTAGTTTTCATGCAATATTTACAATTTTAAAATAGAACAAAAACAAGTTTTTCTCAAAAAAAGATTCAAACTTTTTCTTTAAATTCTTGGTAAGGATAGTGCCAAATGTACCCTACATGATGACATAAACGTCAAATTCGTCTATTCTTTTTTTTCTTCAAAAATTACAAAAATGTATTTTTTTTTTGATTTGTCTCTCATGTTGATAATATGGTGGCAAATTCAACACATTATTATATTTAAGAGTAAATGCATTCTTTAAATATTGTCATATAAAGATTCTTGAAAACTCAACAGTTTTCTGATAAAGTGAGCACATAATTCTGAATTTTCAGAAATGGTCAAACGCAATTTTCTGAAAAATGGCTCCAATATTTTTTTCAAACTTTTCCCACAGATAGAGCTGATTGCACTGTTTAATAGGATGTAAAGTTCATTTTGGTGTATCCTTTTGATTTTTAAAAAATTACACAAATGTATTCTTTTAAAATTTCTCTCAAGCCGTTAACATGCACATTTCCATCGATTTGTATACATTTTTGCACTGATGAGTGGAAGTGATTCAAAAGACTTGAAATGATGTTTTTCAAAAAATTAATAGATTCTTGTGAAAAAGAGCTTCAAATTTCGCTTTTACAGTAATGCTTAATCGCCATTTTCTTAAAAACCACTTCAAATTTTTCAATGAAAATTTCTATTTAGGACGAGGTTTTACTCTTATTTAAAATTTTTGAAGTAATATTCCTTTTGTTAATTGAGGATAGAAAATGACTATTAGGAAAGAAAATGTCAAAAAAATGTACTTTTGGCGACGATAGATGGTAGCTGGCCAGAGAATGGAGCAAGTCCTTAAAGTCAGGACCACACCAAGGAAATTTGCTATGAGAAAGTCTGGGTCATTCTGTAGTACCTCTAGTTTTGACTACATCTTTCTCTTTCATCATTAATATTTACATTAGCAGAGATTTGTTCACATTATTGGATAGGAGTACATGTACTTGAGATGTTTTATAAAGCTTCTCGAAAACACAATAGTTTTCTGTGAAAAAGAGCTAAAAATCTCGTGTTTTCAGAAATGTTTAAATGTGCTTTTTGTCAAAAACTGTTTTACATTTTTTCTTTACTTTTCAAACACATAGAGCTAATTACATTGTTTAAGATAACATAAAATTATTTTGCTGTATTCTTTACACAAATGTAATTTTTTTTAAAGATCTCACTCCGTTAATATGCACATTTCCACCAATTTGTAAACATTTTTGTATTTGTGACTTGAAGTGCTTCAAGTGAAGTTTTTTAAAATCCGAAAAGTTTTCCGTGAATATAGCTTCAAATTTCGCATTTACAGTGATACTTAAACACCATTTTCTTAAAAATTATTTCAAGTTTTCAACGATGATTGCCACATAGGATGAGGTTTTACTCTCATTTAAATATCTTTAAGTATTATATCAGTTCTACCATTAGGAAACTGAATTCATCAAGAGTGAGTCAGATTACACAAAGTACATACTAAATAATATATTTTATTTACTTTATGCAAATAGCACCACATTCATGTTTGTACTGAGACAAAATAATATCTTATATACTCTAATATAAATGTTATTTACAAACGTACTTCTTCAGAAGCATAATTTTTAATACAAAATAAACTTTTTTTTCATTGAAATGTGTACCATAAATTGTGACAGTAAGACCACTCTTATTATATTTTTGTACATTAATAAGAGATAAAGTTGTTATAAAAAATTTAAAATTTTGTCACATTAAGTACAACACAATAATTACAAGAATGATATGATCAAACAATCATTTTAATTCTATAGCATAAATATTTTTCATGGGAATAAAGAAGCCAAATTATTTTCATTTTATGAGACTAACCAATAATGAAATGTTTGGGACTTTCTGGAGGCTGACTGGAAAATACTAAGACTACTTAACTCGCTTTTAAGGAACAAGTCCAAGCAAATCATACATGGACTTCAACATCAATTGTTCAGATACTCACGGTAGTTACATAAAAAAACAAGAAAAACTTACATTTTCATGTGGTGACTGAATGAATATACATTAGTAAAAAGTAAGCACAAAACAAATCTGTTTCTTTTTGTCATGATAAATTGTGTGAATGTCTATACATACCACCGTTAATGTAAGATATGTACTGTTACACTGACAAAGTTATCGATTACTGTGACAGAATTTTCAGTTTCATTTGGAGTAGCAATTCATTGAGTTCACACACTGTTAAAGAATGAAACATTTTCTTGATACTGAACTGTGCTCTGCAATCCAGGACAATATTCAACAATCTTTTCCAAAAATGTTCTGGGATCAAATCGAAGTTCACTTCACAGCAAAACAGATTTTGAAGCCACTGATTCAATCATGCTTTCTATCTTGTGACTCACAATACAACCAAGACTCCAACACACAGACACATTAATAATTTTGGTCCAAACCTCCTGTACATGAACACTGACAAATAGATTGAAGTTTCTTTTCCCTTCTGTTCATAGCACAATCATTCACATGAAAATTATGCCTCCTTGTTTGGAACCACGACGAATTTGCTGGAGAATACCCTGATAATTGCAAGATCACGAGTTTAGTTAATAACATTTCTGTGCTGCTACACTGACCGAAATGTTACAAAATGAGGCAATAGTGGATCACTTCTACAATGTCTATTTAATCATCCACTGTCATTGGTCAATCATCCACGGGCATTGAATACAATTACCTAGATGTTCTCATCTCAGAAGAATGAAGCATTGAGTGCATTGCTAATGATAAACAAAAAAGTAGCCTTTTGAAATTTTTAAATTATTTTCAATGTACTGCTTACTAAATACAATTCCTTGGAACAAAAATATCCAATCCCCTTGGTACAACTGACTCCAATTTGAAAATTCAGTCTTATTTATTCTCTCAGCCTTTGTAGCTTCTATTTGCTTTTCCATTTTGCACATTAAGTATTTTGTATGTTCACACTTACATTTGTATTACAAAAATTAAAAAAGTAGAGCAAATTTTGCTGCTAATGGATAATGATCTGATGGAGAACTATCATTGGGGATGGGGCCCACGTCTTCTGCTTCATCTGCACTTAGCAACTTGTAGCGAGCCACTAGCTTCAGATTTCCTTCTTCTTTGCTAGACGTTTCTGGATTCCAATTATTACTGCAAAGAGAAAAAGAACTTAGTGTACAAATTCTGAATGTTTTTCCTCAAAGAAAAACTAAATCTGATAATAACAACCTATAGAAAATGTAGTCCACAACCACCCATCCATCCTGAAACGTTGAAACTTGAGATCTATGGAAATAGTCTCGTGGATCATGTGAGTACACAGAACTCAGGTGCAAAGCATGTCGTAACTGACCAGTTGAAAACCTACAAACATTTATAAAAAAAACAAATCAAGTCACTAAATTTAATGAAACACAGACCATTAACTTACTTAAATTATTCCATTTTATTTTTATGTCAAGCCATCTTTTGATATAAAAATAGCTTGAAAACCTTAAGTCTCATTTTACTTCAATGAGCTTATTTATAAATAATAATTCTTAAATTAATGCATGTTATTATTATTATTATTATTATTATTATTATTATTATTATTATTATTATTATTATCATCATCATCATCATCATCTGTACAGTATTGGTGTTCATGGCAATTGGTTGTGTGCGGCGTGTCACTCACTGTTCGCCTCATAGGCAACAAGGAATTTACATCTTGCAAGACCCTAGAGAAGAGATCACAGAAACTGAAATCATTTGTAAATGTTGTTGAGAAAATTTCCATTATTCATACAGCATAGCTGAGCCCATGTACCAAGCAAAGTCCAGAAGCATTCATGGTGCCTGGCAGTTTCAACTAATGTGACACGAAAAATTATCCTTCTGCAGCAACTGCACAAAACTTGATAAATGGGAGTGAAGTAAGAACTATGCACTTGAGAACTTGGAACCGAGTATGATAGTATACTCCCACCTGTGAAAGATCTAATAGAAAGAATGATCTCTTCTATAAACTTCACGAGTGAAAAAACGAAAGCACAGGATCCTTTCAGAAAAGTTTAGAAGACACTACTTGAAGAAGAAAAGGAGGAGGAGGAGGAGGAGGAGGAGGAGGAGGAGGAGGAGGAGGAGGAGGAGGAGGAGGAGGAGGAGGAGGAGGAGGAGGAGGAGGAGGAGGAGAAGAAGAAGAAGAAGAAGAAGAAGAAGAAGAAGAAGAAGAAAAAGCAGATAAGAAGAAAACGAGGAGAAAGAGAAGAAAAGAAGAAGATAAAGAAAAGATGGAAAAGATGGAGAAGAAGAAGAAGAAGAAGCAAAAAGGGACATAATAGAAGGTCTAACTCTTAGATTAAGCACAATGGATCAACATGACAAAAGAAAATCTACATAATAAATCAGAAGGGAAAACAAATGTTTATGTCCGGTTTGCTTCTCTTTCGCGCATTTAATTAATTTAAAAGAATTGTTCGTGCGCGGTACTGCCATCATCTGTTTCTTGAGTATAAATTTTATTATCCTAATGAAAAAAACAAACTTTAATTACCGAATAGTTGATTTGTTCACTAGTCGTAAATCATTACAGTATTAATGTTTTGTGAGTGATAATTTATGTAATTAAAACTTTTTGTTTAGCAGTTGTTACTGTTAGTAAAATGTAGTTGAGGGGTGTGTGTGCATTGAGGATAGTGTTTTATATTCAATACTAGACATACACAGTTAACAGATGCTACAAACATACAAGAAAACTAGAGGTGCTACAGAATGGCACAGACTTTCTTGTAGTAAAGTTTTCTAATTTCCTTAGTGTGAACTGGTACTGAACAGTCTTGGCCTTCCTTCTTGCCAGCTGCCATCTATTGCCGCCCAAAGTATGCTTTTTATGAAAGTAAGTAAGTAAAGTAAGTAAGTAAGTAAGTAAGCAAGCAAGCTTTTTATGAAATTTTCTCAACTTTTCGGTTTCCCAACAGAAGAACCAAAATATTATTTTAAGAATATTAAAGAAGACTAAAACCTTCTCCTAAATAGCAATTTTTATTGAAACATTTGGAGCCATCTTTAAGGTTTTCTTAATATTACAGCAATAAGTGTTACTGTAAATGCGAACTTTGAAGCTATTTTTCACAGGAATCTATTGAGTTTTCAAAAAACTTTATTTGAAGTAATTTGAAGAACTTCCACTCACAAATTTAATAAAGTAATACAAATCGATGGAAATGTGCATATTAACGGCGTGAGAGATATTTAAAAAAAATTACCTTTGTGTAATTTTTGAAAAACCAAAAGAATACACCAAAATGAACTTACGTCATTTTAAACAGTGCAATTAGCACTATCCATTGGAAAATATTGAAGAAAAAATTTGGAGCCATTTTTGAGAAAATCCTGTTTGAGAGTTTCTGAAAATGTGTACATTTGTGCTCATTTTAACAGACAATTGTTGAGTTTTCAAGAAACTTTATTGAAAAACTTTAAAATATATAAATCACCTCTAATGTTAATATTACCGACGTAAGAGAAGTCAAAATAATTACATTTTTGTAATTTTTGAAAAACAAAAGAATTGAGCCTTATGGTGTTTATGTCATCTTATGTCATTTAACACTATCTATACCAAAAATTTAAAGAAATAATTTGGAGCCCTTTTAGAGAAAATCTTATTTTTGTTATTTTTTTAAATTGCAAGTATTTCATGCACTATTGCATGAAAACTACTTAACTTTTCAAAAAAATCTACATGACCTTAATGAAAGAACTATTTATGAGCAACAAATTTCATTTGAAGGAAAAATCTAATTTGGGCAGCTACAGATGGCAGCTGGCTAGAGTATGTGGGAAGACCGAAAAGCTAGTTCAGACCAAAGAAACGAGAAAACTAACTAGTACGAAAAAGTTTGTGCCATTCTTTAGCAGCACCAATTTGTTTTTAACTCTCATTTCCCTAAATGTGGTAGGAGTAGAGCCAGGGGGTAATAGGTTACTGTTTTGTTTGCAGCACAAAAACTCAAAACTGCAGTTTATTTATCGATGAAAATAAGTTTTCTATAACTCGGGAACAAAAACATCTAGTTTTTTAAATGTTGCTAATCTCATGCTTTTTTAAATTTTATTTTTATTATTATTATTATTATTATTATTATTATTATTATTATTATTATTTTCAATTTTTTAAAACTTTTATTCATTATTTAACTATTAATGTTTGAAAGTGGCAAAGAGATTCTGGAGCTCAAGAAAACATGCACAGATTGTTCTTCTCCCCCATAAGTCATATACAGTTTTTACTGTTCTTTGACTAAATACATTGAAGGAGTTCCTATGACTGCCACATGCCATTGAAAAATTATCATATTACGTACTTTTTTGGAGATGTCACAAATACTTGGTTTAATTCTCTGCTTTCTGTGACTTCAATGTTTCCTGATGATGAAGTATGCTTTGTGAAATCACTGTTGTATATCTGAAAATACAACAAATACGGACATTTAATAAGAAAAAACATGTTACTTCACCACTCTCTTTAACAAAGAGTACTTCAAACATACCTGCAGCAATTTTATTTCAGTTTTATGATCTTTCAATTTTCTTTCATACTCAGGTGCAAACTGTAAATCACGCTGAGCCACCAAACTTATGTGTTGGCAATAGTCTGTCACACCCAGGAATGGGGGTATGAGCTCTTTGCCTAAAACTCTTCCAAGACCATAATATTCAGTTGTAAGAGTTCTACTGCAAAGTCCATCATAACGGAACCAACCCATATTAAGCAACTGGAAGCCTCCACTATTGGGTTCAAAATTCATATCACCCGTAAGAATAACAGGCCAGTACTTTGTATTCTTTGTGCTAGGAACAACAGGAATCAATCAATAATACTCTTAACTAAGTACATCACTTATACTAAAAATTGTCCTCTGTATACATTTAATTAATGGTGCTACAGAATGGCATAGACTTTCTTGTACCTGTTAGTTTCCTAATCTCTTTATAGTCTGGTTTAGAGTTTTGGATTGACCCCACCCTCTTCCCAGGTGCCATCTCTTGGAGCCTACAAGACCTACCAGGATCTCTCATGGTACATACTGCTCCTCTGGGGACGTTCCAAGTTAAGAGCATCTCTGAGCTTCCCAAACACCAAATAGGCCTATCTCAGCCATGAACCAATATATATTTATCCACAGTATCCCTTGGCTCCATCTTAGTGCTAG